>SJYW01014169.1:1150133-1173016 GCA_006410735.1 Raphicerus campestris
TTTTCTGGGAGTACAACAGTAATATTAAGATTGAAGGCAGGAGGAGAAGAGGACAACAGAGGATGAGATGGTTGGAGGGCATCACTGACTCGATGGACATGAGTTTGAGCAAGCTCCAAGCTGGTGATGGAGGGAAGCCTGGCATGCTGCAGTCCATGGTGTTGCAAAGAGTTCGACACAACTGAGCAACTGAACTGAACTGAACAGTAATATTTACAAGGCAAACATGTTCCCCTGTCTCACAGAATTTCTGGAGATTTATATAACAGTAAAATGAACACTAAGAAACAGAGATGTGGATACATATCCACCTTAACCTATACTCTAAGAGGGACTTTTATATAAAATATGTTAATTAGTATAAACTATAATAAATTCACAAGTTAAAAATGCATTTGTATCTCATAAGTAGATATATCCAAAAACCAAACATGCAAAAGACTCTATTATGAGAAACTAGGTTTTTATAGATTGATTTACTTATTTCACAAATATTTTTCCACTCACCAAGCCACTCAATGCCCCAGATAATACAAGGGCAAGTAGGGTAAAAATTCTTTCTTTTCAAGGCCTATAGTGGGATAGAGGTATCTTATATGCATAAAAATAACTAAAATACAAAGAAAGCACTGCTTACATTCCCCAAACATATTTTATTAAGTTCAACAATAATGTAAAATAATTATGTGGTCTTACCAAATTTTGAAGTAAGTAAATCTGTAAATATGTACATGTATATAGGTATTTGGGTATATAAAGATGAAGATATATATACCTCCACGTGTTTAAATTTTGTTTTTTAATTTTGAGCAATTAACAAAGATAACTGGAAAAACAGCATTGAGCTAATTTAGAAAATGAATAGAACTTGGAAATTATTGAAAAGCCATTTTGGAAAATCAACTGATGAGGAAAAGAAAGCAACATAAAAGATGAGACTATAGCAAGAAGACCTACCTGAAATAAAGAATAGGTAATGAAATAAGTCCCTAAGGTATGCTGGAGCATATAGAAGTAAGCATATTACCAGAGGATCTTCATTTTGGCTTCTGTCAGCTAATCCCCTAAATTAATGAAAGTCTACTGTCAATGATATTTATAAAAATTATAATAGCTAAAATATATTATTTACTTTGTATCATTAATGATGCCAAGGAGTTTGCAAATCTTATAACCTGTATGTTGAACATTATCATTAAATAATTTTATTGAGCAGTAACTAATCTTAAGCAGTTTCCTGATCCAGTTTTTTTTTTAATGATTCAAAGAAATATGGCACTGTTTTTAAGATTCCAACCTAAATACACATATGTGTGTGTGTGTGTTTAGCCGCTGAGTGTGGTCTGATTCTTTGTGATTCCATGGACTGTCGTCCATCAGGGTCCTCTGTCCATGTGATTTCCTAGGAAAGAATACTGGAGTGGGTTGCCATTTACCCCTCCAGGAGATCTTCCTGACCCAGGTATAGAGCTAGGTTCTTTACCTACTGAGCTATAAAAAGTGAAGCCCAAGTGCAAATGTAATTGTAGCTGGAAGTAAAATTAAAAAAAGATGAGGAGAATATTAAAAAGATTTAGAGAAATTTGAAGAGTTTCTCTTCTTGTATAGCAGAAGAAAAGTGAATCGAGATTTCAATGTCATTCAGTCTCTCAGTTGTGTCTGACTCTTTGCGACCCATGGACTACAGTAGACCAGGCTTCCCTGTCCATCACCAACTCCCGGAGCTTGCTCAAACTCATGTCCATCCAGTTGGTGATGTCATCCAACCATCTCATCCTCTGTGGTCCCCTTCTTCCCTGCCTTCAATCTTTCCCAGTGTCAGTGTCTTTCCAATGAGTCAGTTCACAACAGGTGGCCAAAGGATTGGAGTTTCAGCTTCAGCATCAGTCCTTCTAATGAATATTCAGGACTGATTTCCTGTAGGATTGACTGCTTTGATCTCCTTGTAGTCCAAGGGGCTCTCTCAAGAGTCTTCTCCAACACCACAGTTCAAAAGCATCAATTCTTTGGCACTCAGTTTTCTTTATAGTCCAACTCTCACATCCATACATGACTACTGAAAAAACCATAGCTTTGACTAGAGAGATCTCTGTTGGCAAAGTAATGTCTCTGCTTTTTAATATGCTGGAATTCCTTGATTTTAATGCAAATGAAGAAAATTAACAATAATTTACACATTAGTGATTTCCCCATATAAAATCATGCAAATTGTATGCTATGTGAAGCCAGGTGATAGAGAAAAGACTAGATATTGTCTGCCAGAAATCAAGTGGTTATACATGTCAAATATGATGAGATTTTTAAAGAATGCCCTGGAAGTCAGAAAATCAGCTCATCAATTACTGAGATTAGAGAGAAGTGTCATACTTTCCATTGGGGGTAGAAAGTTCAAATTAATTCATAAAATTAAGTGGCTAAAGCATGGAAGTGCCATTTCAATGAAGAATTATTTGCAGAAGAATATCAAATATTATTTGTTCTATGGATCAAACAGAGGAACAGGTGATAATTACCAAGTGTTCCTTACATAAACTACTATCCCAACCAAGAAAAATGATTAATACAAGTATACTGAGAAAAGTGTAGGATTTTAGAAGAACATTTAATGATGACAAGATGGTTCTGATGCCTGCAGAAGCAACTGTCAGGAAGAAAATACATTTCTCATGGACATTCAGAATATGTCAAAAACTAACAATAAATTTAGGGGAAAATCCATGTAAAATAGTATTAAAGAGAGGACAGTATGAAGGCAAAGCATCTCAAATGAAGGAAAAAATGAGTGAGAAATAGGAACAAGATGAATGATGGTCATCACATGTTCAGATTAAGTCTACTTTTTCAAGGCATCAAAAGGCAGCCTTGAATTAAAAGTAGGTGAGCCTCAGGAGGTATTAGGTAACAAATAGAACACCAGAAGCGTAATATAACATGTAGCAATTTCTTTAACTAGATAGTCCTGGCCATAAGTTGCAGCTGTAATGTTAGAGGGTGAGAAAGAGAGAAAGAAAAGACACTGACCTTGAGCCCCAACTGTGTGCTAAACACTGCTCTGGGCACATTCCAATGAATTATTACCAGGATTCAGAAATATATAGGAGTAGCTGTAAGTATTTCTATTTTACAGACAAGAAAACTGAGTCTCATAAAACCCAAATAACATCCCTGTGACCATAGAAGTAATAGTTGGTGAAGTAAAAAGTCAAGCATAACTTGTTTACACAACACTGAGAATACAGACTGAACTACAAGGTAAATTCAATAGCCAAGACCTCATCTCTTATATCACTGTATTCTCAAAGAAAGTATCTAGCATAAACCAAGGACTCAAGAAATATATGTTGAAAATCTGGTGAATGAATATCTGAAAAAGAACATGTTTCTATAGGGAAAAAAACAATGAATGGACAAATCACAAAAGAAATTCCTGAAAGAACAAAGGAAAATGAAAAAAAAATCAAGTTATCCTAGAATTTAGTAAACATATTCTATACAAATAGCAAAATACAAAGTTTCTGAAGAATTTGCAACAATAGAAGTGAATGACTGTTATGTAAGACAATTATAGTCTTTTGCAAAGGCAAAATAGATAACAATATACTGTAATGCGAAATTTATAAAATAAAAAAAAATGTAGAAGAATACAGAAATCAAAGGAGGAGGAGGAGTTAGAATTGGGTTATAGAGGGTTGAAAATTTTCTTGAATGATATGAGATAAAGACAGGACTTTATATCGGGAGAACTTTAGATAGCCGAAAAACAAGTCATGATAAAATACNGAAGAATACAGAAATCACAGGAGGAGGAGGAGGAGTTAGAATTGGGTTATAGAGGGTTGAATATTTTCTTGAATGATATGAGATAAAGACAGGACTTTATATCGGGAGAACTTTAGATAGCCGAAAAACAAGTCATGATAAAATACACTATCCTCTTGTGATAAAATCTATCAAAAATGGATATGTAAACACACCCAAGAAGATTCTTAAATAACACAGCATTAGATTTTAAAAGTTTTCATTCAATTAAGCTATAAACTCTGTATACTTCTACCAGCCATCAGAAAAAGGCAAACTAATTCCAATGTTTCACTTTATTCAACTGTAATTAAACATAAAACTTTATAACATATTACTGACATGTTTAATGAATTTGGTATAAGTGCATCTTTTATTCATCCCTTTTTTTTTTTAATCTTCCCATCCATCTTGGGAAATAACAGTGCTCAACACTCTAGGCTGCCTAATACTTTTCAAATGAGGGTTATGATTCAGCTTGATTCAGCTGTTTAGTTACACCAGAATTAGCATTCAAAAGATTAATTTGGTGATGTGGAATACTACAACAAGTAACAGCTTCTTTTTCTTTCTGTTAAGGGCTACAGTATACAAAAAGCTCCAAGAAATATTATGGTTTTTTAAAAAATAAGCAAGGGCTTTGGAGACACACATGTCTAGAATCAAACCCTGGTTATGCCATTTACTAGCTGTGNTTCAGTCTCTCAGTTGTGTCTGACTCTTTGCGACCCATGGACTACAGTAGACCAGGCTTCCCTGTCCATCACCAACTCCCGGAGCTTGCTCAAACTCATGTCCATCCAGTTGGTGATGTCATCCAACCATCTCATCCTCTGTGGTCCCCTTCTTCCCTGCCTTCAATCTTTCCCAGTGTCAGTGTCTTTCCAATGAGTCAGTTCACAACAGGTGGCCAAAGGATTGGAGTTTCAGCTTCAGCATCAGTCCTTCTAATGAATATTCAGGACTGATTTCCTGTAGGATTGACTGCTTTGATCTCCTTGTAGTCCAAGGGGCTCTCTCAAGAGTCTTCTCCAACACCACAGTTCAAAAGCATCAATTCTTTGGCACTCAGTTTTCTTTATAGTCCAACTCTCACATCCATACATGACTACTGAAAAAACCATAGCTTTGACTAGAGAGATCTCTGTTGGCAAAGTAATGTCTCTGCTTTTTAATATGCTGGAATTCCTTGATTTTAATGCAAATGAAGAAAATTAACAATAATTTACACATTAGTGATTTCCCCATATAAAATCATGCAAATTGTATGCTATGTGAAGCCAGGTGATAGAGAAAAGACTAGATATTGTCTGCCAGAAATCAAGTGGTTATACATGTCAAATATGATGAGATTTTTAAAGAATGCCCTGGAAGTCAGAAAATCAGCTCATCAATTACTGAGATTAGAGAGAAGTGTCATACTTTCCATTGGGGGTAGAAAGTTCAAATTAATTCATAAAATTAAGTGGCTAAAGCATGGAAGTGCCATTTCAATGAAGAATTATTTGCAGAAGAATATCAAATATTATTTGTTCTATGGATCAAACAGAGGAACAGGTGATAATTACCAAGTGTTCCTTACATAAACTACTATCCCAACCAAGAAAAATGATTAATACAAGTATACTGAGAAAAGTGTAGGATTTTAGAAGAACATTTAATGATGACAAGATGGTTCTGATGCCTGCAGAAGCAACTGTCAGGAAGAAAATACATTTCTCATGGACATTCAGAATATGTCAAAAACTAACAATAAATTTAGGGGAAAATCCATGTAAAATAGTATTAAAGAGAGGACAGTATGAAGGCAAAGCATCTCAAATGAAGGAAAAAATGAGTGAGAAATAGGAACAAGATGAATGATGGTCATCGCATGTTCAGATTAAGTCTACTTTTTCAAGGCATCAAAAGGCAGCCTTGAATTAAAAGTAGGTGAGCCTCAGGAGGTATTAGGTAACAAATAGAACACCAGAAGCGTAATATAACATGTAGCAATTTCTTTAACTAGATAGTCCTGGCCATAAGTTGCAGCTGTAATGTTAGAGGGTGAGAAAGAGAGAAAGGAAAGACACTGACCTTGAGCCCCAACTGTGTGCTAAACACTGCTCTGGGCACATTCCAATGAATTATTACCAGGATTCAGAAATATATAGGAGTAGCTGTAAGTATTTCTATTTTACAGACAAGAAAACTGAGTCTCATAAAACCCAAATAACATCCCTGTGACCATAGAAGTAATAGTTGGTGAAGTAAAAAGTCAAGCATAACTTGTTTACACAACACTGAGAATACAGACTGAACTACAAGGTAAATTCAATAGCCAAGACCTCATCTCTTATATCACTGTATTCTCAAAGAAAGTATCTAGCATAAACCAAGGACTCAAGAAATATATGTTGAAAATCTGGTGAATGAATATCTGAAAAAGAACATGTTTCTATAGGGAAAAAAACAATGAATGGACAAATCACAAAAGAAATTCCTGAAAGAACAAAGGAAAATAAAAAAAAAATCAAGTTATCCTAGAATTTAGTAAACATATTCTATACAAATAGCAAAATACAAAGTTTCTGAAGAATTTGCAACAATAGAAGTGAATGACTGTTATGTAAGACAATTATAGTCTTTTGCAAAGGCAAAATAGATAACAATATACTGTAATGCGAAATTTATAAAATAAAAAAAAATGTAGAAGAATACAGAAATCAAAGGAGGAGGAGGAGTTAGAATTGGGTTATAGAGGGTTGAAAATTTTCTTGAATGATATGAGATAAAGACAGGACTTTATATCGGGAGAACTTTAGATAGCCGAAAAACAAGTCATGATAAAATACACTATCCTCTTGTGATAAAATCTATCAAAAATGGATATGTAAACACACCCAAGAAGATTCTTAAATAACACAGCATTAGATTTTAAAAGTTTTCATTCAATTAAGCTATAAACTCTGTATACTTCTACCAGCCATCAGAAAAAGGCAAACTAATTCCAATGTTTCACTTTATTCAACTGTAATTAAACATAAAACTTTATAACATATTACTGACATGTTTAATGAATTTGGTATAAGTGCATCTTTTATTCATCCCTTTTTTTTTTTAATCTTCCCATCCATCTTGGGAAATAACAGTGCTCAACACTCTAGGCTGCCTAATACTTTTCAAATGAGGGTTATGATTCAGCTTGATTCAGCTGTTTAGTTACACCAGAATTAGCATTCAAAAGATTAATTTGGTGATGTGGAATACTACAACAAGTAACAGCTTCTTTTTCTTTCTGTTAAGGGCTACAGTATACAAAAAGCTCCAAGAAATATTATGGTTTTTTAAAAAATAAGCAAGGGCTTTGGAGACACACATGTCTAGAATCAAACCCTGGTTATGCCATTTACTAGCTGTGGTAAAGCTCAGAAAGATATTCATCTTCTTTGAGTTGGTTTCTCCGCTTACAAAGGAGAAAAATTGTAGGTTGTTGCAAGGATCCAAGGATATAACAAATGTATAATGCCTAACTACAGATGACATTCAAAAGCTGTTCATTTTTTTTCTTGTATTATCAATACCTTGTAATCATTATGGATAAAATCATTTGGGGATGAGAGGGTTCCCCCCCTCCGCCCCGAGAATATTTACAGTTTTAAGAATTCACTATTTTCCAACTACCAGTTCCCTTCTCCAGGGGATCTTTCTGACCCAGGGATCAAATCTGAGTCTCCCACATTGCAGGCAGATTCTTTACCATCTGTGCCACCAAGAAAGCCCTCTAAATAGTTATGACTATATGATATAGTCTAATACTTACTCTCATTTAAAATAATTTGAATAGTCTTCATCAAATACATAACACACATTCTTGATTATTTTAAAATGATTGTCAACTTAGTTACTAAAATGTAGCTGGTCCTTAATGATGTTTAACAAGCATTAAAGCCTAGTAAGCAATAAATTTATCAACTCTTTTTATATTTTCTTAGGGAGAAATACACAATAATCAAGTCAGAAGGCTTGGAATAGAAGTCCTAGGTTTGAATTCTGATTCAGTCACTACCTGTTCTACCTGAGGCAAGTCACATTACTTTTTTAAGCCTGAATTTACTTGGCAATAAAGCTGGAAAAGCAATACCTTATTGCATATTGTTGTGAAACTATGTCATATATAGTAGGTACTCAATACATGTTAGTTGAATCTGAATCATGATGTTGATGGCTTCGTCACGATTATGAACTTAAATCTTGCTGTTGTGCATTTGGCAAATGTGCAGAATTTGAGCAAGCATTCATAATTCCTGAGCTTCTACTGAATATATTGTCTATGAATAAAAATAGCAATACAGACAGAATGTTCTTGCCCATAGACTACATCTGAACTCCACTGCCTTCAGCATAACATATAGATGCCCTAAGAAACGATAAGTGCATGTCTAATCCTGAATAATTATTTGCTGTCTTATCCAGAATACACAGATTTTTTTTTATTCTAACCCTCTTATCGACAATTCCAGTGTTGTCACCAGTCATCACCTCTCCCATTCTAAACTCTGTCACAAATGTTCATCTTCACCCTCTAAACTCATCCACTGCCATCTCATTGTATTTTCTAATCCCTCTTATTTCTTCTTTTCTGTCTCTTCTCATTTTTCCTTCTGTCCTTGATGTTTCATGTGAATACCCAATTACAGGGATCTCTTACTTCTGGTAAGTGAATCAAAGCACCATCAGTTTCTTGAGCATAAAATTTGGGGTTTTACTACTTTTGAGTTATCTGGGTCTGCACCCTACAGATAAAACCTTTTATAGTGTGTTTCTACTTTCAGATTTGGAGTCTTCTGACTTGGTCATTGGGCTCAGCAACAACAAATACAAGTATGCCCATTAAATAGGATCTTTAAAATATAAAATGTCAAGATTTAGCTAAACTACTCTATGCTATTGCTGCCCATGCATCCACTCTGTGTGACTAAGTGGGCGCTAAGTGGGCCAAAGAGACCTTGAGCTGCCACTAGTCCCTCTAGCCAACGCATGTCCTAGATAAGCTGAGAAAACTCACAGGCAGATTTAAGTTCCTGACATCATTTCCTCAGCAGTCCCTGTAACCAACATTCTCCCCTGCCTCCCAACCTATGCCTTCCCCTTAGATAAAATCTAATTCTTTTTGGTTGGAATTGACCAATCTGTCCTTCACCAGGGAACCCTATATCATTCCACCCAGGAATCATAATAAAGTAATGTGCCCCCAGTCCTGCTGCTCTCTCTACAAGCATCCTGTCTTGACCTCCCTATGCAGCCTCTAGAGGTGTGCAGTCTACTTCCTCTAAGCCCTGTGAGTAAAAACTTCTTTATTTCAAATTTCCACGCAGTCTTCTGTTGACCCAAGGCTCAGTTCACCATCTGATACCACAGGACTTCACTTAAGCATCATTTAACAACATCACAACAAAAATGTATCTTCAATGGATACTACACAGTGATTTCACAAATGATTGGTAAAATGGTTTAAATGAGGAAAATATGCCCACATCAATAAGTGCTGCCAACAAATTGCAGACTGAGACTAGGAGAACAAAAGCAGAATAAAATCATCAGCTGATAAAAATGTTGTGCTTACTAAAGGGCAGATAATACGTTAGCATTTTATATGTATTATCTCATATGTTCCATGTTGTTCTGCCAGGGAGGTGCCAACTAAAGGCATTTGTTCAAGGTCACACAGCCAGGAAATAGAGAAGCAGATAATCAAACTCTCATAAGTCCCATTCTGGATACCTCAAAGCATGACAGGTTTCAATGCAACTAAACTATTACAATAAAAGATAAACTCTGTGGATAAGCTAAACTAACTCTTTGTATCTATTATTTCATATAAGTGATGTCTGAACAAGAAAAGTGATCAATGACATATACCCAAGAAGACAAGTGAGCAGTTAACTCAATAACTTAAATATAATTTTTTTGTGTGAACATATTCTCCCCATATTAGCCTCTGATCCAACTGCAGGCCAAGGTAATGTGCTAATCTACCTTTTAAAATAAACATAAACGGACTAGTAACATTGAAGGAAGATATATACTTAGTGTATTTTTTCAGAACTTCAGTATACATAGTGTGTGAATATGTGTGTGTGTGTGTGTGTGCGTATATATATATATATATAATTTCATCATGGGAAGGGTGTACATTTAGAATCATTCTGATTATTTAATAAATTATATGAAATAAAATTGATTCCTTTTTATTGCAATTATTCCATGTAGGATAATATAGGCTGAACTTTATGTAACCCAGTGATCTAAAGTCTTAGGTTTTGATTAGAAATCACTTATATACATACTTTCTTCCTGCCATTTCTTCTTCTCTCTTTTCCTTCAGCTCTCCTTCAATTCCTTCACTCCACATTCAGATTTTGAGAACTAACAATGTGCCAGCAATATGTTAAGTAATACAGATGTCATTTTCTATTTAGCTGGTCAGTTACCAAGACATTAATTTGAAAATAAGTTACAAACCAGATATATCTAAATATAATCTCTAAATATAATAAGAAATATCATAACATTAGAAAAACTTTATGTGCCCTTTGACTTATTTATACAATATTCTGAAACAATAGTATGTGATATAATTGGAGAGCATAAACAGAAAATACTCTCCTGCCTTCTGATTATAGATAGCTTTTATGTTCACAGTATCTCTTAAATCCTTATAACATCTTTTAACTTAGTTGCCTGAGAGGAAAGGGGTTTCTGGAGACAACAGAACAAACACACTTTTCCCCCAGTGCCCTTTATTTTTTTTTAATTTAATACTTTATTCTATTTTACAATACTGTATTGGTTTTGCCATACATTGACATGAATCAGCCAGAGGTGTACACGATCCCCCAGTGCCCTTTAAATCATCCAAAATCTTTCAAAACTTTATGGTAGTAGCTATAGTTTTAAATAAGCCCAATCTTGTAGCATGAGTATGGGCACTGGACCTGTGTCCAAAGGACTCAGTGAAATTCAATGAAAAATAATTTAGTTCTGGACCAAAAAGTGTCATAAACATCCTTCTTAAACTGAACAACTTACCAGCTATCCAGAAAGTACAATGCATTGGCTTCTCTTCCAAAGAGCAACACTAATGCTGGCAACACTGCCAAATTCCTCCTTTCCTGTATCCCCTTTTCCTAGAGAAAGTGATTAAAAGACCAAATTTCATGCCAGCTGGATGCTTAAGAGCGTCAAAGGTCTTCTGTCAGGATTCAGACCTTGATATGGCTTAGAAAACTATGCTAATAGATAACCCTCTCAACATTATAAATCAAAGCCATATGACCACATTAAAACTCTCTCAGCTAGTATCAATACTCTGTGGTGTATAGGGTACAGCTGGCCTACCTCTGGGAGATAGAATGATACAAAAGTTAAGCTCTGGCTTGGGGAGTATAGCTACTTTTCATAATTGAGATTACTCATTCTCAGCAAATACCCAGTTCTCTATTCCTCTGTATCTTTATTGATTTTATTTAATTGAAACCTTAGAAGAAAGGAAGAGGAGACTCCATGAGTTGAGGCAGAAAAAGGAAAAAAGGTTAGAAGGTTACAATGGACATTTTGCTACCTTGAACCGTTCCTGTTATATGCTAATTATAATTGCAAAGAGCAATAGCCTTCCTATATAATTTAAAATCTTAGAGCTTCTGAAAACTACTAAATACATCCCAATAATCTTAAAACTGTACCTTACAATTGCATTACAAACTTTTTCTGAGGAACCTATCGTAAGAAATACATCTAAAATCTTGACATAGTATAAACATACAAACATGAAAAATAAAAGTTTAATAGAATAAAACTTTCCTTTACTATGTATAATGCTTTATACTCTATTTTAGTACAATTTATTTTTAAAAATACCTTTAGTAGCTAATACATTTTCTTCAAGACTCATTAATAGCTTGTATCCTGCAGTTTACAGACACTGAATGATTCCAATGTGTGTGTCTCAATCCAATAGGACTTCTGCAAGCATTACTTAAAGACAGAGACTATTGATAAATGGATTCAATAAAAAATCATCACAATAAGCACACAGATTTATTGTAGCAGTAAAGATACTTCAGTTATTAAAATTTGGAATAATTAATAATCTAAAGGATAAATACATTTAATCTTTTACTTATCCTTCCAAAAATTCATTAATTTAAAATATAGTGGAAGTCAGCTTGATATAGGCAAGGTTCAATATTAAGGCCCTAGAAATGGATGAACAACAGTCATAAAGTTTACAAACCCAAGTGTTTTGCCAATCAAACTTAACACAGTATAAAAGAAAAATACTTGAACAAAACATCAAAAATTTTCTATTATTAAATTTCTCCAATATCTTATAAATTGTGACATTTTAGATATGGTGTACTAATTAATTAGTGTACCACCAAACTCCTCTGACCATGGGGATTCTCCAGGCAAGAATACTGTAGTGGTTGTAATGGGATCTTCCTAGTGCAGGTATCAAACTCAGGTCTCCCACGTTGCAGGCAGATTCTTTACCAGCTAAGTCACCAGGGATGACCAACAATACTGGAGTGGGTAGCCTCTCCCTTCTCCAGGGTATCTTTCTGACCCAGGAATTGAGCCAGGGTCTCATGCGTTGCAGACAGATTATTAACTGAGCTACCAGGGAAGTCCAATTAAAATCCAATTTGTTAATGACAATGCCTATGTAGAAAATCCTGGATTTTACTCTCTTAATAGCCTAGGAAGTTTGTTTCCATTGTTGAATTTGAAACACACAAAATATCTGACAAAAAAGCATGTGATCTCGTCTAAAAATTCTTCTACAAAGCAAGAAAGCAGGCAATACGATGCTCTAAAAAAAAAAAAAGAGCAATACATTTTATTTTCTCTTATACATGGAAATGTCCATGACAATCTGTAATGGATCAACAAAGCTTTAAGAACAATAAAATGCAGAAATGAGTCAAGTCCAACTTCTGTCCCAACTCAGGAAAATCCTCTCTAGAGCATCCTTTAGAGATGACTATTAGGAAATCAATGCTGCATATTCATTGGAAGGACTGATGCTGAAGCAAATGCTCTAATACTTTGGCCACTTGATGTAAAGAGCCGATTCACTGGGAAAGACCCTAATTCTGGGAAAGTCTGAAGGCAGGAGGAGAAAGGGGTGAAAGAGAAAGAGATGGCTGGATGGCATCACCAACTCAATGGACAAGAGTTTGAGTAAACTCCAGGAGATGGTGAAGGGCAGGGAATACTGAAGTGCTGCAGTTCATGGGGTTGCAAAATCAGGTACAATGTAGCAACTGAACAACTGTGTTAGTTATACTTTAAAGTTACCATCTTTCCTGCAAAAGTGTGGAGAAAAGCAGCAAAAGTAGGACTTTATGATGACTGCTCTTTATATTGGAGCCAGACACTTATATCTTTTAGAAAGATATTATTTTGAAGCATGTAAGGGGAAGGTCACTGCATCATCTAATACTCTGTCAAATGAGAGAGTTAAAAAAAAAAAACAAACTAATAAAGCTTCCCTTAGCTCTTCCATGTTAGAAATACGTTGTCTATAATGTTTTAGTGGATGACATTTTGAACAGGATATGGTAGAAAGATGATCTGATTTCTAATCAAAAGTTTCAAATGGCTTGAGAGACTTATTTGTACTGTGGTTACATGCACTGTTATGATCATACACTTCATATATTTCATAAGAAATTGGAAACTTTGATTTGCTCTTCAGGTATTAAGCTACAAAAAAGAAAGGTCTTTAATTCCTACTGATTTCAATAGTCAACACTGTAGGAATTAGTTCAACATTTTGATCACATAGCCACAAACAGAGTTTAGCCCTGGTTCTCTTTTGCTCAGTCGGAAAAAAAAAAAAATACAGCACTATTGATTCTTCCCAATTTATATTCACCAACTATTTTTCCCATTCATAGTGTCAGTATATTATTTATATTTCAATTAATTATTTAACATTATATTTAATTAAATGTAAATCATTGGTTTATTCACCATAATCTGGGTATGGACAACACCCCAAATATCCATCTTTCTTTTTTGTAACATGTGCCAGTGTTATTAGAGTTCTATTCTTGCCTCCTTAAACAACTATTATATCCAGTGCGAGGAAGCAAATATTTATGTTACCATGAGCAATATTCAATATAGTTAAAAATCACTAAAACTATTACTTTTCAACACATATTAATCAGGGCTGTATCAGAAAAATGTAAACCACTCTGAATATTTAAAACTTAGAGGATTTAATTCAGAGAATTGACTGGAAAGATGATGGAAAAGTTGAGAAGAAGAACAGGTGATGGTAAGACAACCCGACAGCTAGAATATTAGGAAGCTACTACTACTCTTAGGATGGAAAAAAAAAATGGGTGAAGCAGTATACAGAAGCCCAAGTTGGTTATCTGGTGGAAAATGGAGGAAAGAGGTTCCAGTGGGAGATGAAGACACTGCTAAACACTGCCCAAAGCAATGTAGGAGGGGAGAAACACCTTGGCCTCTCACTCATCATGTACTCCCATCTCCCAAAACTACCTACCACTGGACAACCACAGTCTGAAAACAGTTGACATGAAGAACGAAGGAATACAGCCTTGGGATTTGCTTCATTATCTATCTCCAATGGCAGAGCATAGCAGAAGGATAAAAGTTGGATCTGGTCAATAAGGCCCAGAAATGTCACTTACAGGATGTGAATTATTCTTCAAACATTTTGCAACCCAGTATTTCAGAATTACTTTAGTTCATGGAGCTATTTAATAGTAAATTCAACTATTTAAAGTAAGTAGTTCATTAACATGCTTGTGCTCAAAGATTTATACAACCACATTGGTTAATTAGTTCTTCTGGACTAAGAAGACTAGAAAAAAATAAACCCATCTGGAAAATTTTTAAATGCTATGTTATTCTTTAATATAATCAATGATTATGTATTAATGTATCAAGTAGTGCCTCATGCTAATAAAACAGTTCTACACATCACTACAGGTAGCATTGTAGCGTTGTATTCCATATTTTGGAGCATATTTTTCCAAAGTGACTCAGCATGACCATCTATTACCCCTTTTCTTTTGAAAAGAATGAGAAAAACCTCAGAATTTAAAAAAAAAACTGTTCAATAACACTATTCAACTATTCAAAAAGCATATAGGTTTTTAAATAATGCCTTAATGTTATAAATTGCAAATGCCTGTAGAGTTGAACAGTATATTTGGAACACATAAATAGGTAGGAATGACTCAACAGATGAGTTTGAAGAGACTCTACCATTGAAGACACACTTCAGTGATATTCAAAAAGTATAGTATAATCCAGGTATATTGCTATTGACAATTCTGCATTCTTATACATCATTTACTTTCTTGTATCCAATAGCATGCATTTCAAAACAAAACTAATTTAATGTAGTCNGAGACTCTACCATTGAAGACACACTTCAATGATATTCAAAAAGTATAGTATAATCCAGGTATATTGCTATTGACAATTCTGCATTCTTATACATCATTTACTTTCTCGTATCCAATAGCATGCATTTCAAAACAAAACTAATTTAATGTAGTCTAATCAAAAGGCAAATGAACTGAGCAAAGTCTGAGAAGTAATAAATACTTGTGATATCCATTTATAAATCTACTCATAAGTTTTGTGACTTCCAGTGGAAATTGCTTCTATGTAAATGCACTCTATATTCTGTGATTGAAGCAAAAGTCTTCTGACCTATTACAATATCATTATTAGTATCTCATATAACTTTCACTGAAATCTATTGCATTAAAATAACAAAGTTATGTTCAACTTTGCTAATATAAAAGAAGATATCACATTTAAGAAAAGAATCTCTCTTACTTCCTTTGATTAAAGGATGACAAGTAGAGAATAGGGTATTTTGAATTCATATCAGGATGGCAGCTTAAAATGTACAAAATTCATAGACGAGTTGAAGTAGAAACAGATGAAAGAACTCGCTTAGAAATGACATGTCTTTTTAAAAACTGGGAGGATATAAATGAGGTTGTTCCTTGTATTGTCTCAAAAGAATATTAAACGTTTTTGGACATGTCGACATAACTGTATTTGTTAATAAGGTAAGAATAAAGTGACTGATTCACATTAAATCAGCTGCAAAACTACAGAAAAAAAAAGTCATCTGAAATTTATGTATTAAGCCAGAGCAGAGTTATGTTTCCCATTGGTTTTCTAGACCTAGAAACACTGGGTCCTAATGCATGGCCAGTGTGGTTCTGGAATGTCCTGTTCTTTGCTACATCACCTGATGAAACATCAACTCAGATCTTCCAGGTATTACAAAATATAATTTGAAGACTAGAGAAAAAGTTAATTTCTCCATATACAGATTAACAAGTTCTATTAAGTATAAAATATCAATAAGTAGTAAATGTGGTAGCAATCTAATACATAGTATCTCAAAATTTAGTGAAAATGTTAATTTGTATTGGTAGCAAATTACAATGTGCTCCAGACATCCATGCATTTATTTAAAGGGAGGTACCAAGTGTCATTGTATTGAATAGATGCATCATTAAATACTTCAATAAGAATGTCCAAATATCTCAAGTGAAACCTTCAGAGATTTACCAGTGAATATCATTATTAGACATACGGGACATTTTGACATTTAATATATTGCTTCACTAACCTTAAGAGGCAAAGTTAAAAGGATAAGAATGTTGAAATTATTAAATGGAACTTCATTATAAGTCTTCTAATCCAAACAGAGAAGGTGATTTATAGAATGATAGGTACAGTTGGTGGATCACAGAATGGATTTCCTTTTGTATGAAAACAAAATGTAAGAAAAGGTTTGCTTTTCTTGATTCTTTTCTCTAAAACAGACACTCTGGCATTTAGGAGATAGAAATGTATCATTTGACCTTTAAACTTCTGTTTCATTAATGTAACCACAAGCAACAGAGTCACTGATTGACACATTTGCACTTTCAGGCCTTTAGCACTTAAAGTTATTTGATAACTGCTATGCCACTATTTGCTTTTTATGAGATACTTGGAGGAATATGTTACATTAAAAATAGAGTAAAACATGTAAAGCTTAATAAACAATATCACATAATTCAGTAAAGTGTTCTCTTGAGTACTAGATTTCTGTACTTTGATGTGAAGGCGTGTTTGTATGAGGGAAGATTTGAGGGTTTTTTGTTTTGTTTTCTAAAGATACTTACACCAAATACAATTCCAAGTAGCCAAAGTGAAAACAAACTATAACTCTGTGACATTACTTTTGATTAAAAATATCTCACCTGACTTACACTCAAATAGTCCTTAAGCTCTTCTGTACTGATCTAAGAACAGAGTAAATACCAGTTGCAGGAAAAATAACTGATGCAATTTAACATTTTTTAAGAGAGAGAGGGTTTCTTGTAACTATATATGTTAAAAGTGTTTGAAACCTATGGTCAATGTAAAAAGATAAAAAATGGTATCAGTCCCTAGAGAATTCTAGAATTACTGTAAACTAATTACTTTGAGTAAAAAGTAATGCGGATCAGATTTGCTTCATATGGCAAAAAAAAGATTCTGTTTATTTTTTAAGAAAACTGTAATTGGTTAGAAACATTATTCAATCGAAACAGAGATACCATTCTCTTCAAAAAGTTTAAAAGTCAAAAGTTCTCTAAACTAAGATATGACAAAATTCAGGATATAGCATATAAATGGATGAGACGGGGCATACAAGCAAACAAGGACTGCACCAAACCAACAAAACTGGAAAAATATTGCTTCCGCGAGTTAAAGGAGCTTCACTATTGGCAGCAACGAGTGAACTAAACATAGGTCTCCTAGAAGCAGACCATGAGTTCAGCTATTTTAATTAGCCATAGTATTCATTAGATTATTCTTTAAAAACAAAACACCCAAGATATACCATCAAGAGACAAGCAGTCTGTCAAATCCTTTAGATTGAAAATGTTAATGCTCATTACAAATAGGCAATATGCTACTACAATTATATAGATTGCAGTTGCCATGATATGTGTTTGCAGGCTCTAAAGACAGCACTTCATCCTTACCACTGTTGTTTAAACTTCCAAAACAAACTTAATATAAAGAATACCACCAAGGGTTTAATTTATATCCTCAGTGTGACCAAAAGTTCATCTCTTTTATCAGCAATGCAAGGTATTTTACTAAGTGACAACAAACTGTTACTTTTGTACACATCCAGTAGCATTGTGTTTACAGTAGAGATACACACTATAAACTAGTATCTGTTAGAAACTGTAACAGTATTCTACATTAGTTTGGGCTCATAGGCGTGTTTAAGAAGGTGTAAATCCTTTACCACACCCAGATCCAAGATCATTAAATTTACAATATATTGCATGTTTCAAATAAAACATAGCCCTCTCTGTTTCACCTTAAACATGCCACATACACTGATTTTCTGTAATCTGTACTTATAAGCCAACTACCACCCAGTGGAGAGAAAGGATATCTTTCAGGGAGATTTCAGGATCTATGTCAGGTGGGGGTGTCACAGGCAGAAGGGAGGGCGATAGGAAATGAAGGAATAAGGGTGTTTAGCCTTGTTTAGCTGATCATCAATTTATATCTTCACAGGAGAAAAAACATTACCAGACTCTTACAGCAATGTTGTTTATAGATAAAATTAGGCTACGGATGTTCATTAGTGACAAAACATTTCAATGCCCAAGACTGGGGAAAAGAAGGGAAGAGTGAGAAAAAGGAGCCAGACTTAAAATGCAAAAAGGGAGGGAAAGGGAAAAATAAGGGGATAGAGAGTAGCAGAGAAAGGGAGAGACTTTGTGTATACATGTGTGAGCGACAATGTGTGGAACAGTGAAGGAGCGAGCGGGTGCCTTTTTAGAGAGTAAAAGAGAATCGGAATGTGAAAGTGATTGTTAGGGAGAGTATGGAAGTGCCAGCATGTATGAGAATGTGAAACAGAGAATATGTGAGGGAGTGTGGTTATGAAAAAGAGATTTCTGAGAGTGAGAAAATGGAACTGTAAGGGGTTAGACGGAGCACACATGTGTGTGTGTGATAGGGATGGGGAACAATATGGGGAAAGAGATGGGAAATGTGNGTGAGGGAGTGTGGTTATGAAAAAGAGATTTCTGAGAGTGAGAAAATGGAACTGTAAGGGGTTAGACGGAGCACACATGTGTGTGTGTGATAGGGATGGGGAACAATATGGGGAAAGAGATGGGAAATGTGAGTCAAGAGAGAGAGATCCAGAAGTCAAGCTCGCAGAACAGGGATATTAATGAGAAAGAAAAACGAAGAATGGAGAAAGGTAAAGAATGGAGGAAAGTGTATTAAATAAAGGATCAGAAATTAGAGTGGTGGAAATTAAAAAGAAAACATGAGGTGAAAAAAGAATGGGAGGAAAAACAGAAAAAGCAATAAAAAGAGCCAATGGATGGAAAAGAGTAAGAAGGAGAGGAATTGGGGGAAAAAATTAAAACAAAACGAAAGAAGGAAAAAAAGGGGGCGGGGGGACAAAGCGATAAGAGGAAAGATAGAAAACTGAAAAGAGAGAAATTGAGCCTAAGTGTCCAAGTGAGAGGGAAAATACATGGGAGCAGGGAGCCAGCAGTTGGAAAAAGTCGCTTAGGTTACAGTAAAATAGAAACAAACCTGATAAACTTGTCAGACTCTCCAAGAGTACCCCAGGACAGTAAAACAGAGACCCTGTGAACTGAGTTTCCAAGTGGCACCGGCCCCTCCTAAACCTCACACTTCACTCATCTCAGGGCTACTAGGCGTTCTAGCAAAGTGCTTAAGCATCACCAGTTCTGTTTGCCACCTGCCCCAGAGTAAAGGGGCCACGGCTCCAGGCAGAATCAGCACCTGGACTTCCTGAAATGCGGTCTTTTGATAGATATCACCACCAGCATCTTTACTTGGTTTAAAAAGACCGCAAGAAAGGTGGAGAGACAGACAGACAGATTGAGACAAGTACGAAAAGCACGACGTTCCTCCTACCTAAGCACCGCCGTGTCCCCTTTTCTGACCATCATGTTGTCCACAGCCGCCCAGGGGAAGTCCACACTCTGTCCAGCCGGGAGGCAGGAGGGCAGCAGGCAGCACAGGCTGAGGAGCACCGCCGCCAGCCACTGGTTCGAGCAACAAGCACCCTGCACCAACAGCATCATGTCCATCCCTGCTAGGGCTGCTCACTCTCCAGCAGCTTTCAGCTCGCACTCCCCCACCCCCTGGTGCTGGCGAGTCTTCCCAGGAACCAGGCGGCGCGCCACAGGATTTTTTTTCCCCTTCTTCTTTTTCTCCCCCCTTTCTTCTTCTTCTTCCTTTTTTTTTTTTTTTAAATTCTTTTTAATTTGGTGGATGGGTGGGTTTCTTTTCTTTCTCCCCCCACCCACCTAGTTGTTGGGTGTTGTTTCTCTCTTTTTTGCCTCCCCTCCTCCTTTTTTGCTTTCCCTCCCTCCCTNTCCGGTGCGTTTTACCTCTTGAGGCACCATAACTTTTAAGTCCTCCAAGTTGTGGTAGGCGCCATCATGACGCCAGGGACTGTGAGGTTTTGTTGTTTATTTTCCTCCCCCACCCCCCCATCTTGCCCGAGCGACCGCCCCATAGTTGACTCTTTACCTCTTTTCGGAAATAGGTAGGGACGGTGGAGGGGGTTACTGGTTTTTTGAGGGGACAGGAGGGTAGGGATGCTTGCAAAACCTAGGGTAGAGCAGCTGGCGTGTCTACTGGGTCAGTCGCTGAGGACTGGAAGGCGGTCCCCCTCCACCCCCAACCCCATGCATGTTGACACTAAAGTGTGTGTTTGTGTGTGTGTGTGTGTGTGTGTGTGTGTCTGTGCGGGGTATGGTCAGAGCGGAGAGTGCGCGGATCTGTGTGTAGTAAGCGCGCTCCTGTAATGCGCGCGAATCCTGCACAAGGGGCCTGTGAGCGTGCGGCACGCAGGCGCGCTGGGAGGGACAGGGTGGGTCTTGACGGGATAGAGTCGGGAAGAGACTGCAATCAAGTATTTTAATTGTGTACAGCCAGGCAGTCTTGTTATGTAAGAGGGAGCTTAACCCGTTTGAGCCTATCAGGCGGAATGATCAGCGCATTCGAATCTAGGTAGGGCAAAGTTACGGGGTTTAACGAGTCACAGGTTTATATCGTTTAACAGTCTCTAAACCGGGTTGGACAGGCTTCCGACACCGGGGGTGGTGGCGGGGGAGGGGGCAGAGCGGTTACCCTCTCTTTCTCTGCCGCTGCATCCCCTTAGCCGCTTGCCCCGCCGCTACGAGCCGCTGTCCAGGACCGAGGCACATTGTGGGTGCTGGGCATGGGGCCACCCCCTACCCTTTTTTACTTCTTCCCTTCTTGAACTCCTGTCCAGGCTTGGCGATCCTTTAGCTATTCTGGTCCATTTGCAGATCAATGCGAGAACCGAGGCTAGAGTCAATAGCAGTTACGCCAGTCAATCTTGTTCAGAGAGGAGTTTGGGAAGCAGGGCAGGGAAGTGAAAAAGAGAAACAAGTAATTAAAAAATATGGTTACCCCTCCCCTTCCTCCAGCCCTATCCCCCGCCGTAAGCAGTCTTTGAAGATTTTCTTCGTCTGGCCCCAGCCCTTCCTCCCTTGGAGGAAATAAATACAGCAAAACCTCACACATCCCTAACTCGTTTTCCATAATGCTAGCAGGGTCCTCTGGCAAAGCGCACAGAAGCAATAATCTCTGCAGGGGTCAGCATCCGGCTGCCTCCCCAGACTGAGCTCTTTAAGAGGCAGGCAGGGAGTCGTTTTGCTTGGCGGTAGCGGTGCTCACGGTGATTTTTATCGCAGTGCATGAGGATATATGGGAAAAGGGACGGATTCCCATCACCTGTGACCACCCAGACTGACTGATCGAAGAGCCTCTAGCCAGCATCACCTCCCTGCTGAAGTGACTCTCCAAAGCCCCCGAGACGCTTGCAGCGGGAGTTATTAGTATTCAAGCTTAACTCTCAAATCTGTCTCGGAAATTGAGAGTGCAATAGTATTCAACCGCATTTTGAAACATCAATAAATGTTAGTCACTTGCAGATGAATGAAAACATTTTCTTTACCGTCTGGTATGCTAGGGAAATAATCGTCAAATGACAGACTCTTGTTAATATTGATGCCAAATACCTAGGTAACACTGTCATCTTGTTAACTGGGTTTTTCTCTCCTGCGTGATACACTGATGGATAAAGCCTAAAATTATCTAGGGCAAACCGGGGATTAGAAGAATCGGCATGCCGTATTTATGGGCAAAACTTCGCAATATTATTTAGTATTTTCATAGAAAATGTCTGGATTCCATTGAAGAGAAGCAGAAGGCAGGGCGGCTTCCAGCATTGTGACTCAGTTTAGTGCTATTTTATGCAGGGATGGGGGTGCCAGCGTTTCTAGTACAAGCTATGAAAAGCATCCTTTTGTAACCGCTGTTTCCCAGAGATCTGACATCTTCGGGGCGGGGTTGGCGGGGAGGAGATGGGGGTATCTGTGACCAGAGATGGAGCTATGCAGCAGTTTTAATATGTACAACAACCCTTCAGGGTTGTGAACGAAAACTGGGACCACTTCTGTTTAAAGGCAAAGAGTTTATTTTCTTTATTTTTAGTTTTTAGCTCAACTTCCAGTCACTGATCACAAAGCACTTAAATCTCACATAACCCATCCAAAGGAAACAATAACCGAGCCTAGCTGATAGATTCATGGACTGCTGGAAAGCTTATTTACATGTGCATCACTATTATTTAAAGTGAATGCAAGAATGCTGAGTGGGGCAGCCTTATTCCTGCATGTAATTTTGCTCTCCTTTTGACCAGGGAGGAAAATTACTTTAAAAGCGCTTATTACTTTATTTTCTCCTCAACCTTTCTATGGGCGTATATCTGAGAGGATTTTACAGGGTTTCTAGTATTTGCTTTTGAGGTCCTAGATTTCTTTCAAGCAGAGACTTAAATCCTGTAAGTCTTAGCTCCTGAGAGAAAACCAGAACAAAAGCAAACAACAACAAATGACAGAAAAAAAAAAAAAAAAAAAAAACACCTCTAAGTTCAGCTTTCCAAAAGT
>SJYW01014169.1:1173121-1203185 GCA_006410735.1 Raphicerus campestris
AAAACACCTCTAAGTTCAGCTAGCACATAGTTATTTAGCAGATTTTTTTTTTTAAGTATCAGAATAGATAACAGCATTGTTGAAACATTTTAGATGGTGAGGGTTGGAGTGGGTGTAATAGGATGTTCATTTGGTAAGAGGTTTTAGGAATTGACTTTGGCCTGAATTCCTTCTATTTCCTGTTGAATCAGGTACCCTTGCTTTGCTTTCAAAGCTATACTATGACCAATATGGAAGGAAGAAGTTGGACCCTGACTTTGCTAATTGATTATGCCTTTAACTAGACTGATTTACACCCCTGTTTTTCATGTCCTCTAAATTCAAGTATGTTGTAAGAGTAATGTAATAAGGAAGCTTCTTATGCTTCTTTAGTTCAATAAGCTTGATTTTTAATTGACAGTGTAAGTAAGATTGTTGTTTTTAAAAATACATATAAATTCACATTTGTTTTCTGATAGTGAGTAAACCCAGATACATTTTTCATGCTATCACTGTGTAGGCAGGAGGAATTTTAGTCAAGACAAGTCCCAGGAGCTAATCAGAGCTAATGAGAGCACTTTGTAATTCCTGAAAGAGTGGGTCAGGAAGCCCTTTTAAACAGAACATATGAATAATAGCTCTCTAACTTGGGTCATAATTGAGTCTCTATTTGAAATAAGCTGGTTTAAGTTTGGAGCACCTTGCCAACTTAAGTTGACCTGTGGTGGTTTACAGTTTGGTATGAGAAACTACAAACCCTGGGAAATATTTCATGGTGGGGTTTGGGAAGGGGAATATTTCTTTATAGAAAGTTTTCTCAACCTGGGTACTTTTTTTTTTTTTTTTCTTAATTGAAGTATAGTTGATTTGCATTACTGTGTTAATTTCAGATGTGCAACAATGATGTAATCTAGACATTTTTAATATGTTGGACTAGGTAGTTCTTTGTTGTAGAGACTGCCCTAGCATTGGAAAATGTTTAGCAGCAACCCAGGCCTCTACTCACTAGATGCCAATAGCACTAGTAGATGCCAGTAACTCTGATAACTAAAATTTCTTCAGAGGTTGCTAAATGTTTTGTGGACCAGAGTAGAGGGGTGTGGTAAAAAAAATGCCCCAGGTTTCTAAAAATATATACCATCTGGTGCTTTTCAAGTAAAATAATAAAGCATATTATAGTCAAAATGAAAGTGTTTTATTTGAATTCTATAGCTATAAAAGAGATCTTCCTCATCATCAATTCGGTCTCTGCATTTACCTGCTATGTGACTGAGTAGCCCAACTCGGTGGGGGTATAATTAATTTAATGGCTGACTGTAAATATCTTTCCATGATGTCTCCATTAGAATACTTTTATTTGTCAGAGTTGAATAGATATTTCTCACTTTTAAAAGAAACTGACATTTTGTGGTTGTTTAAATAAAAATATAAATCAATGAGGTGAGCTTCTTTTGCTCAAGAATTAACTTAAATCTTTATATTGAGTGCTACACGGTATGCACTCAGGAAATGACTATTAAATAAAGGAACAGAAAAACAAAGTAATTTCCCTTTTGAATAACTATGTAAAAATCTTATATTCCTTCGCTTACCTTTATTTTTTTTTCCTTTTATCTCATCTATTAAATACTGCCGGCCTTGCTGGTAAGCAAAAAGGTAAGAACTGTGGGCTAGAGGGATATTGCAGGGGTACTTTCAAAGCTCTTCAAACCATTCCTGTAGAAAGGCTCTGAAAATTTTACCCAAGTCCTGAAGCCAGAGTGAGAAGTCTTAGGATATATGTGAGTGGAAATTAATTTTAAAGTACTGAAATTTTTATTCTTTCACTAGTAGTGAGTACATATTAACTACATGTCCTTATATATTTGTATAGGTTCTGGAGAAAGTAATAAATACTTCTAATAGTATTTACTTGAGACTTTTCCTTACCTACTTCCAAAAGGACTTTAGGAACCTCACTACTACTGCTACTGCTAAGTCACTTCAGTCGTGTCCGACTCTGTGTNAGCAAAAAGGTAAGAACTGTGGGCTAGAGGGATATTGCAGGGGTACTTTCAAAGCTCTTCAAACCATTCCTGTAGAAAGGCTCTGAAAATTTTACCCAAGTCCTGAAGCCAGAGTGAGAAGTCTTAGGATATATGTGAGTGGAAATTAATTTTAAAGTACTGAAATTTTTATTCTTTCACTAGTAGTGAGTACATATTAACTACATGTCCTTATATATTTGTATAGGTTCTGGAGAAAGTAATAAATACTTCTAATAGTATTTACTTGAGACTTTTCCTTACCTACTTCCAAAAGGACTTTAGGAACCTCACTACTACTGCTACTGCTAAGTCACTTCAGTCGTGTCCGACTCTGTGTGACCCCATAGACAGCAGCCCACCAGGCTCCCTGGTCCCTGGGATTCTCCAGGCAAGAACACTGGAGTGGGCTGCCATTTCCTTCTCCAATGCATGAAAGTGAAAAGGGAAAGTGAAGTCGCTCAGTTGTGTCCAACTCTTGAGACCCTATGGACTCCAGCCAACCAGGCTCCTCTGTCCATGGGATTCTCCAGGCAAGTGTACTGGAGTGGGGTGCCATTTCAAGTACATCTATTTAAAAATAAATGTCAAATTTAATATTTTCTATTTGACTATATTAAGAATATAAAATCTTATACTCTGAAGCTAGCATTCTATTTTTTTTTTATATTATCTCATTTTGTTTCCTAAAAGTTTCTGATTTTTATTTCAGAAATTTTAACCCTTCAACATCCAGGGTTTGAACTGTGCGGGTTCACTTTTGTGCAGATTTTTCAATAAATACTATAGTAACACCCTATAGTATAGCGACTGAGTCCCAGTGGTGTGGAACCTCAGCTGAGTGGTGAAGAACTGATGCTTTTGAACTGTGGTGTTGGAGAAGACTCTTGAGAGTCCCTTGTACTGCCAAGAGATCCAACCAGTCCATCCTAAAGGAGATCATCCTGGGTGTTCACTGAAAGGATTGATGCTGAAAGTGAAACTCCAATACTTTGGCCACGTCATGCAGAGTTGACTCATTGGAAAAGACCCTGATGCTTGGAGGGACTGGGGACAGTGGGGGAGAAGAGGACAACAGAGGATGAGATGGCTGAATGGCATCATTGACTTGATGGACATGAGTTTGAGTGAACTCCGGGAGTTGGTGATGGACAGGGAGGCCTGGCATGCTGCGATTCATGGAGTTGCAAAGAGTCAGGTTTGACTGAGCAACTGAACTGAACTGTCATGGCTTAAATGCTCATTTATTTTTAGTGCTGAATAATATTCCATTATATGTATATCTGGGCTTCCCTGGTGGCTCAGAGGATAAAGCATCTGCCTCCAATGCGGGAGACCTGGGTTCAATCCCTGGGTTGGAGAAGGAAATGGCAACCCACTCCAGTACTCTGGCCTGGAGAATCCCATGGACGGAGGAGCCTGGTAGGCTACAGTCCATGGGGTGGCAAAGAGTTGGACACAACTGAGTGACTTCACCTGACCTCATATGTATATCTACAGTCTATTTATTCTCCTATGAGGGAACATTTCAGAGAAGGCATGGCACCCCACTCCAGTACTCTTGCCTGGAAAATCCCATGGATGGAGGAGCCTGGTAGGCTGCAGTCCATGGGGTCGCAAACATTTGGACATGACTGATTGACTTCACTTTCACTTTTCACTTTCATTCATTGGAGAAGGAAATGGCAACCCACTCCAGTGTTCTTGCCTAGAGAATCTCAGGGATGGGGAGCCTGGTGTGCTGCTGTCTATGGGGTCACACAGAGTCGGACATGACTGAAGTGACTTAGCAGCAGCACCAGGGAACATTTTGGTTGTTTCTAAGTTTGGGTACTTTAAATAAAGTGCTATAAACCTCCATATTCAACTTTTTGTGTGGGTATGTTTTCGGCTGCTTTGGGTAAATACCAAGCTGCATGATTGCTGGATCATACAGTAAGAAATTTCCAAAATTTCTTCCAAAGTGACTGTACCATTGTGTGTACATTCCCACCAGTAAATGAACAAGAGGTTTTGTTGCCAAATATCCTTACAAGCATTTGATATTGTCAGTGTTCCAGACTTTGACCACTCTAGTAGATGTGTGGTCGTATCTCATTGTTGCTTTAATCTACATTTCTCTGGTGATATATGATGTGCTGAACCTTTTCATTTGCCATCTGTTTGTCTTCTTTGATAAGGTGTCTGTGATGGTCTTTGGCTAAGTTTTTTTAATCAGGTTTTTGTTGTTGTTGAGTTTTGAAAGTTCTTTGTATGTTTTATATAAAAATGCTTTAACAGATATGTCTTTTGCAAATATTTTATCCCAGTCTGTGGCTTTTCTTCTCATTGTCTTGACATTGTCTTTTACAGACTAGACATTTTTAATTTTAATGAACTACAGCTTATCAGTTATTTCTATTGTTAATCGTGTGTTTTTTGTTGGGTCTAAAAAGACATTGCCATACCCAAGTTCATTTAGGTTTTCTCCTATGGTATGTTTTAGCAGTTTTATTGTTTCACACTTGGGTCTGTGATCTTTTTTTTTTTTTTGAGTTAATGGTTGTAAATAATATAATTATCTTGAAAATAATTATTTTCAAACACTATAAGACTTGTGCTTTTGAACTGTGATGTTGGAGAATACTCTTGAGAATCCCTTGGACTGCAAGGAGATCCAACCAGTCCATCCTAAAGGAAATCAGTCCTGCGTGTTCTTTGGAAGGACTGATGCTGAAGCTGAAACTCCAATACTTTGGCCACCTCCTGTGAAGTGTTGACTCATTGGAAAAGACCCTAATGCTGGGAAGGATTGGGGGCAGGAAGAGAAGGGGATGACAGAGAATGAGATGGCTGGATGGCATCACCGACTCGATGGACATGAATTTGAGTAAACTCTAAGAGTTGGTGATGGACAGGGAGGCCTGGCATGTTGAAGTTCTTGGGGTCGCAAAGAGTCGGACACGACTGAGTGACTCAACTGAACTGAACTGATAAGACTTGTGAATTTTATCCCTTTATCATATTTTCCTGTAATTGGTAAATAACGTGTAAATACTATATATCATATAATATAAAAATAGTATGGAAAATACCCCATTGTGTTAATATATGAAGCCACATTTACCAGAATTTGTAATTTTTTATTTTGATGAATTTGTACTACTAATATACTTTTCATAACAAAAAGAATATATGTAAATTGCTGTGCAGAAATTAACACATTATAAATCAACCATACTTCACTTAAAAAGATTCTAGTCTTATTGTCATTTCATTCCATGACCACTTCTAGCAATCATTAAGATGTTTATTGCTCTTGTAGTAAAATTATGATATTCACAGTGAAATAAATCATAGTTTCTTTGCCTAATATTAGAGAAAACCAGACAGGTTTAAAGTGGAATAATTTTAAAGGACTATATAAAATACCTTCCCAAATTTATAAAAGCCACACATATTCATGACATTTTGTTGTTGTTGTTCTGACAAGAAGACATACTTTTCACAATAAATCTTCAGAAAGTACATAGAATATGAAAGTGCAACTTAGAGAAGTCTTAACATTAACATCTACTTGATTTCACCCAGACCTAGAAACAGAAGATTGTCAGTAACCCAGAAGCCTCCTGGAAGCACTTTCTTAGTGACAACCCCAATCTTCTTCCGTAAAGTAACCACTGTGAGGTCATCCTTTCCTCATTTTCTTTATATTTTTACTACTTAGTTTGGATCCACTGAAAAAATGACTTGCTTTTCTATATATGCACTTAGAGCATATATATTTTAAATTTTTAATATTTATTAAATTAATTGATTTTAATATTTTGTAAGATTCCTCTGTACAATTGTCTTCCCTTCATTTTGTATCTTTTTAGCATTATATAGTATAAATATGCAATTATATATTCATTCATTATATTGTTGGCAGACTATGTTTTACATGACTTGTCTATTATAGACAATGATGGCATGAACACTTTTGAACATCATTTCTGAAAACTTCCCCCAGAATGTTTACACTATCCTGCAAAGTTGTTGGGAACTAGAAAGAGATAGAGACAGAGACAGAGATATTTATTTTAAGGAATTGACTTATCCTATCATGAAACTGTTGCTCAGTCATTGTAATGTCCAGCTCTTTGCGACCCCATGCACTGCAGCACAGCAGTCTCCTCTGTCCTCCACTATTCTCCTAGAATTTACTCAAGTTCATGTCCATTGAATTGGTGATGCTATCTAACCATCTCCTCTTCTATCTCCCTCTTCTTTTTCTTTCCCAGCATCAGTCTTTTCCGCTGAATAGGCTTTTCACATCAAATGGCCAAAGTATTGGAACTTCAGCTTCAGCATCAGTCCTTCCAGTGAATATTCACGGTTAATTTCCTTTAGGATTGACTGGTTTGATCTCCTTGCAGTCCAAGGGATTCTCAAGAGTCTTTTCCAGCACCACAATTTGAAAGCATCAGTTTTTCTTAAAACTGACAAGTTCAAAATCTGCTGGGTAGGCAGGCAGGCTAAGACCCAGGGAAGTTTGATGCTGTACCTTGTATCTGTAGACAGACTAGAGACAGATTTCCCTCTTCTCCAGGGAACTTCAGCCTGTTTGGTTTTAAGCCCTTCGATTGAATGTGGCCTACCCACGTTGTGGAGAGTTATCTGCTTTACTCAGAGTCCACTGATTTAAATGTTGCTAAGAGACATTACTTTGCCGACTAAGGTCCGTCTAGTCAAGGCTATGGTTTTTCCTGTGGTCATGTATGGATGTGAGAGCTGGACTGTGAAGAAGGCTGAGCACCGAAGAATTGACGCTTTTGAAGTGTGGTGTTGGAGAAGACTCTTGAGAGTCCCTTGGACTGCAAGGAGATCCAACCAGTCCATCCTAAAGGAGATCAGTCCTGGGTATTCTTTGGAAGGAATGATGCTAAAGCTGAAACTCCAGTACTTTGGCCACTTCATGTGAAGAGTTGACGCATTGGAAAAGACTCTGATGCTGGGAGGGATTGGGGGCAGGAGGAGAAGGGGACGACCGAGGATGAGATGACTGGATGGCATCACGGACTCGATGGATGTGAGTCTGAGTGAACTTTGAGAGATGGTGATGAACAGGGAGGTCTGGCGTGCTGTGATTCATGGGGTCACAAAGAGTCGGACACGACTGCGCTACTGAATTGAACTGAAGTCTTTTCAGTCGTGTCCGACTCTGTGTGGCCCCATAGACGGCAGCCCACTAGGCTCCTCTGTCCCTGGGATTCTCCATGCAAGAATACTGGAGTGGGTTGCCATTTCCTTCTCCAATGCATGAAAGTGAAAAGCGAAAGTGAAGTCGCTCAGTCGTTTCTGACTCTTAGAGACCCCATGGACTGCAGCCCACCAGGCTTCCTCATCCATGGGATTTTCCAGGCAAGAGTACTGGAGTGGGCTGCCGTTGCCTAGGGACTTCCCTGGTGACTCAGTAGGTAAAGAATCTGCCTGGAATATAGGAGACTGGATTCTTCTTGCCTGAAGAATCCCATGGACAGAGGAGCCTGGCAGGCTACAATTCATGGGGTCACAAAGAGTCGGACACAACTGAAGTGACTGAGTATGCACTTATATCTAAAGAATACCTTCACAGTGACATTCAGAGTGGTATTTTACCAAATATCTGTATACTCTAGCCTTTTCAATTTGACATATAAACTCAACCGTCACACTGGTTTGCTTCCGGTTAACTACTATGTTGATAGGTGGTTCTTCCTCATCTCAGTGCTAAGTAAGATGGTATATTAAGATAGCAACACTTAACTGTCCCCCACTCTTTCTTTCTCACCCCAATCTTTTGAAACTGAAAAGTTTTCAAGTCAGTCTTAACTATAAATTCTCCTGGTGCTTAGAATCAAATATATGATTCTAAAAAAACTTCCTTTTTTTAAACTTATTAAATGAAAGATACGGGAGAAAAACGTTATTCTGTTGTTGATAATATTATCTGTATTTGTTTTGATTGCAGACCTTTAAAAATTTCACTGTTTGAAACTGTATCAAAATTATTAGAGCAGGCAAACCAGCTTAGAATTGAAACAAATCAGAATGCTGAAGCATCATGACTTTGAACTAATAGACCCACTTCTGTTAGAGCCAATCAAATCCTATCAATTGAGTGTATTACTCAAGCATTGTTCAGAAGGACTGTATTTCCAAATAGAGCACTCTCATACCCAGCAAGTTTAGTAAGATCATCTTTATCTTTCAGATGGCCTCATTACCTTATCAACACCAGTCTCTCAGTCACCTCTAGAATTTGAACCACCACTGATTGCTATTATTGCTATTATTTTATCAATTTGAAAATGTTATACACGTAGACTCATGTAGGATGTGTCCTTTTGAAGATGACTTTTATTTAAACAGTGTGATGCCCTTGAGATGGATCCAAATTACTTCTTGTATCAATAGTTTCTTACTTTTAGTGCTGACTAGTCATGGAATGTTGCTCTATAATTTGCTTAACCATTCAGCTATTTTAGGACATTTCAGTTATCACCAATTCTGGGAGATTATAAATATAGCCACTATGAATAATCATGTACAGACTTTTTGGGTGACTTAGTTTCATTTTTTCTGGAATAATTAATCAGAAATGTGATTGTGAGGTTATGTGGTAAATGTCTGCTTTTTTTTTTTTTTTTTTAAAGATACTTCCAAGCTGTATTCCAGTGTGGCTGTACTGTATTATATTGCAACAACTTTATGAGAAATCCAGTTTCTCTATATCCTCACAAATTCTGTATTGTCACTAGTTTTTATTCTTGCTCTTCTAATAGGTGTATAGTGATTTTCATTTCACATTCCATTCATTGTGGTTTTCATTTGTGATTTCCTAATTGATGCTTTTGAACTGTGGTGTTGGAGAAGACTCTTGAGATNAGAAATGTTTCCAGTACTATTTTAAGGCAATTGGGAAGTAAAAGAATTGGAAAGAATCTGTCAGTGTTAGCTGATTGAGATCCAAGGTTTCAGCACCTAGACAGGAGCTTCCTTCCTGAATTTTGGCAGGCGTGTAGGACTGCTCAGAGATCAGAAAACCTTGGAGTCAAAGCCAGTGACTGTAAGAAGAGCTAGGTCGGAAGGACTGATTCCTCAGGCTCAGACTGAAGTCAAGGACTTGAGCAGCAAGCCAGATGGGGACAAAAGGCCAAATCAGTCCCTTGAGAGGAAGACAGGACCAAATCAGCTTCCAGGAGAGATCGTGGTCAGCAGTTTGTACCCACATGGTGACTCTTACTGGTTCTCCTGATTCCAAATCTGCCCCTCCTCGGTGCTTCAGACTTAGAGCAACTAGGTGGCACCTGTGGTATAGAACCTGCCTTCCAATGCCAGAGATGTAAGAGATGAAGGTTTGATCCCTGGGTCAGGAAGATCCCCTAGAGGAGGAAATGTCTACCCACTCCAGGATTCTTGCCTGGAGAATCTCATGGACAGAGGAACCTGTCAGGCTACAGTCCCTGGGATTTCAGAATCAGACAAGACTGAAGTGAGCTAGCATGCAGAAAGATAACTAAAATCAGAAATAGTCCACAAATCGACAAAAGAATGAAAATGATATACAACAAAATATCCACTTACTAAAAAAGAGACCATAGAAGAGGAATAGAGGAACCAAGAGTCATATAGAAAACAAATGTCCAGATGGCAAAGATACTTCCAACTAGATAATTAAAACACAAAATGTGCATGGATTAAACACTCCAATCAGAATTCACAGATTGTCAGGCTGGATTTTTTTTTAAAAATCCATTAAATTCAAAGAGGTTGAAATTAAAGGATGGGAAAGACACATTATGCAAATAGTGACTATAAGAGAACCATAGTGGCATGTTAATACAAGACAAAATATGCTGAAGGAAAAAAGTTATTAAATGCAGAGGGGCTTAATATTTTAAAAAATCAATGTGCATAGCTAACATTTGAGTTAATTCTTTGTGTTGTACAGTTCTGTGTGTTCTGACAAGCTCATAGTCTTGTATGCACCATTACAGTATGACACAGAATAGTTATACCACCCCAGAGAAGTCCAATACTTGGGACTTCCCTAGTGGTCCAGTGGTTAAGACTCTGAGCTGACCATGCAGGGAGTGCTGGTTCAGTCCCTGGTTGGGGAACTAAGATCCCCACATGCTGTGCGGCCAAAAAATTTTCTTTAAAAAAACTCCAGCATTCCACCTATTAATCTCTCTCCCCTCTTCTGCTGAACCCTTGGCAATGACTGATCTTTTTACTGTCTCTCTTTATGGTTTCTAAGTCTTGGTTAAAAGCCTCTAGCTTCCTGCTTTGTTCATTTATTGTTTTCTTGAGTTCTTTGAACATCCTTATGATCATTACCTTGAACTCTTTCTTAGGTAGACTGTCTCCACTTCATTTACTTCTTCTGGGGCTTTATTTTCTTTCTTCATTTGGAATACATTCCTCTGTGCCTCTTTACCTAACTTGGTGTTTTTATGTCTATGTATCTTATCTCTTGGTTGCATATATACTGTTCTTTCTTTCTTTATATAGATCAAATTTCTGATCAATATCAATTTTCTTATCTCTGAAGATCTTTTTTTTTCCTAACATCTTACAAAATGTGTCTCCTGGTAATAAATTACCTGGATTTTTTGTCTTCTGAGAAACTCTTTCTTCCTTCCTTCACTTTTCAAAGATAGCTTCACTGGATATGACATTCTAGATTGGTATTGTTCTTCTTTCTGTACTTTAAATGTTTTACTCTGTTATCTTCTTGCTTACATGGTTTTGGAGAAAGAGCTAGATGAATTCTTTGTTTGTCTACAGTTAAAAGTGTTTGGGGACTTACCTGGTGGTCCAATGGTTAGGACTCTGCACTTTCACTGCAGGGAGCATAGGTTTGTTCCCTGGTTGGGGAATTAAGATCCTACAAGATGTGTGGTGCAACCAAAAAACAGTATTTTTCCTCTTGTCTCTGGTAATTTTCTTTGTTCTGAAGTCTACTTTGTCTTATATAAATAAAGCCATTTTAGGGAAAGATGATTCCAATGGCATTTAAACTGCTTTAAAGCACAGAGGAGAAAGGAAGCCTTAATTTATTCTTGAGTTAGTGCGTTATGATTTCTAAAACCATCCTGCAGGTGGCTCCCATACAGATACACACACTCACAGAGCATCCCTATTTTAAAGTCTTACTTATGAACTTACTTATGAAGTTACACATCCCTCTCACATACTTAAGAGCATGTTTTACAAGAAACACACAGTATTACTAAGCAAGGCTTAATTTAAGAATGAAAGAATCCTTTGATGTATGAATTTCATTCATTAATAAGTAATAATGAAAGCCTGATTTTTTAAAAGATGAAAGCCTTACAAGCCATTTGAAAATTTTGCATTACTGACAAGACTTTCAAAATACTATAACAGAAAGAGACGTTTGTTTTTAAATAGATAATATCAAGGTATGTTTAATGATAGAATGCTCTTTTTGTTTTTGAAAATATTTTGATTGGAAGACAAAATCCTGAGGGAGTGGTTTGTCCTCGAGTACTCAACAAGAAAATTGTGACACCTAGTACAAAAACCAACAGAGGTTTGGAAGGGGAAAAAAGGTGGGAGGGAAGCAGAATACAGTGTCTATGTTTGAGCAAAATGGGTAGAAGCCTAAGACTCTTAGAGAAATTTGTCAGTGAGAAACTCCAAACTGTTACAGAAAGGTATGTGTGTGGGGTCCGGTTGCTCGCTGCTCAGAAGCCAGTAAACAGGCCACGTTGGTGGAAAGGAAAGTTTGTTTTATTTCAGATGCTGGCAACTGTGGGGTGGAGGGTGGCAGACATCTGTGGGGGTGAGAGGTTTTCTAGACAAGAGTAGGGGGAGGTTTGGAGAAGGCAATGGCATCCCACTCCAGTACTCTTGCCTGGAAAATCCTATGGACGGAGGAGCCTGGTAGGCTGCCATCTATGGGGTCACACAGAGTCGGACACGACTGAAGTGACTTAGCAGCAGCAGCAGGAGGAGGTTACATGCAGAAGCAGCACAGTCATCTCTAACAATCATCTTCAGTCGATCATCACTGGTCTGACTAGCATCATCTTAGTTGTTTACAGTTAATCTTCAATTCCAGGGTGCACTTGTTCCCATTTCTCTGTGGTTAATTCTCAGAATTGTGGCAGCTCAAGTCCTGGGTACAGTCTGGTCATCATGTAGTTAACTTCTCCACCTGGGGTTTTGGTATCTATAAGACAGCTCACAGGATATGGCTCAGAATATTATCTACCGTCCTTGAGAAAGAACTAAAAGTCCTTGACTATGCTTAATGACTACATTATTGTTATTTATTCTCCTTAGACTGTTTTCCTTTGTTTCAGCATTTCTCACTTCTCTGATTAAACTTACTCTTTGACTAAAGTTTTCCACAGGCAAAAGGCAGGCAGAGAACATGGTGGTCGGGGCAAGGAACATACGGTCCTGCTTCATTTCAAAACTGGTGAGCTGACCATGTGCGAGCTCAGTAGCTTCACTGCATCCAATGCTTTGCATCCCTATGCACTGTAGCCTACCAGGCTTCTCTGTCCAGGGGATTCTTCAGGCAGCAATACTGGAGTGGGTTGCCATGCTCTCCTCCAGGGGATCTTCCCAACCCAGGATGGAATCCGCATCTCTTATGTCTCCTGCATTGGCAGGCAAATTCTTTACCACTAGTGCCACCTGGGAAGCATGAATTGACCAAAGAACTTTAATGTCCAGTTTACTGTTGGTGTAGCAGCAGGAAAGCTGCACCCTTCCCCCACCCCCATAGAAAAGTCTGCTGGGAGGGGTTTTAGTGGTTTGTTGTTCAGTCACTCAGCCATGTCCAACTCTTTGCAACCCCATGGACTGCAGCACTCCAGGCTTTCCTGTCCTCCACTGTCTCCCAAGGTTTGCTCAAACACATGTCCATTGAGTTGATGATGCCATCCAACCGTCTCATCCTCTGCTGCCCCCTTCTCCTCCTGTCATCGGCCCTTCCCAGCATCAAGGTCTTTTCCAATGAGTCAGCTCTTTGCCTCAGGTGGCCAAAGTATTGGAGCTTTAGCTTCAACATCAGTCCTTCCAATGACTATTCAGGCTTGATTGACAGGTTTGATCTCCTTGCTGTCCATGGGACTCTCAAGAGTCTTCTCCAGCCCACAGTTCAAAAGCATCAATTCTTTGGTGCTCAGCCCTCTTTATGGTCCAATTCTTAGATATGTACATGACTATGGGAAAACCATAGCTTTGACTATACAGACATTTGTTGGAAAAGTGATGTCTCTGCTTTTTAATACGTTGTCTGGGTTTGTCATAGCTTTTCTTTTAAGGAGCAACTGTTTTTTAACTGACAGCTGCAGTCACTGTCCACAGTGATTTTGGAGGCCAAGAAAATAAAGTTGAAACCAGATGAAAACAGTAGGTGGGGTTTTCATCTAGCTGAGGGAACAGAGAGCAGACTGTGGTGAGGGTTGGGCAACAAACAAGCTCAACAGTTCAGCCAGAGCAGAGAATCAGGACTTGACTGCGGGACCAACAGAAACCTTGGAAACAGGGTTGGGCTTCCCTTCAGATGCGCAATGGGGATTTGGGTTGATTTTTTGGTAAATCTCAAAAGACAAGAGTGACCTCAACTGAAATCTACATTATGTTAAGAGTATACATGATCTAGTTGTGATTCTTCCCATGTTAAAATACACAAACATATTCAAATTTAGTGTATTAACTTCAGATGGACTAAAGATTAGAGTTCTACAGTAAGAATTTGTAAAAAGGAAACAGGGATAAATATTCTGAATAATTTTGTTTTGGTTTAAAAGTTTGTTCATGTTTTCCCATAACATCTTATGGAAAAAAAAGCCAAATGAACTTTTGGCTGTCAACTGCAAATTGGTGCTTGCCAAGGGCATTTGCCATCTGCCTCTGCAGAGACTGAACCCTGTGTTGTTGCAACTGTTGACCTTCAACACTCCAGAGAGTTCAGGATGGAGTGAGGCATTCTGTGCTCTAGGGAAACTGGTGGAACAGGTCTTTAATTTTCAGAAACTGACTACATGACCCTAATCCTTGCATCTCTTCATAGCTAAAAAAGCACTAAATCCTTTATGATGACATCAGCTCCTCATGACTAATGAAAACCTTCTGTAAAATAAGCACTTGATTGCATTGAACCCCACCTTCACCAAAATCTTATATATTGAGCTTCCCCCACTGCCTCTGAGGAGCAGTCTCTCAGAGCTATCTGAGGTGCTGTCCCCCAGGCTGCAGTCCTCATTTTGCCCCAGATAAATCTTTTAACTCACAACTCTCACATTGTGTATCTTCTTTAAGTTGACATGGCCAACCCAATATATTATAGGTAGGAAGTTTCCAAGGGTGACATCAGACTCAAGAAGCCAGGTAGGAAAAGACTGATACATCCAAGGACAGAAAAAATGAAGCTCCTTTGCACAGGAAGAGAAAATACAGTAAAAGCTATAAAAGATAAATTTGGGCAAAAAACTGGTGATATAGGGTGGCCAACTGTTACATGTTCCTAATAAACAAAGTGTTTTAAATCTGCAAGAAAAGAATAAACACCCCAATAGAAAAACAGGGAAATTTCTCATAGAAAAAGAAACACAAAATACAAATGTAAATTCATGTAAAGATTCTTAATTTCATTTTAAGATGGGAGATGAAAAACAGAAATAATAAGGGTTGACGACAAGGCTCTAAAACTTCATTATACCTGCTGTTTGTTGGTGAGGATGAGGGAAAATAGTCACTTCTGTGTATTATTCATTGGAAAGTATGTCAAAATGACCTTCATGGAGGAAAGTTTTCCTTCTCCCAAGAGTATGCAGAGGGACAGGATGGTTCAGCTGTGCAGGGGCAGGACAGGGGTGTGTTATGTGATCGGTCAGGCTCTGAAACCAGCCTGCCAGGGGTCAGAGGTCACCTCAGCAAGTGTCCAGCTGTCTGACTGTGACAAATGACCTTAGCCTACCTGGGCCTCATCTGTGAGGTGGGGTTGACAAAGATTAGGTGTATGTCTGTTTCCAAAAGTTGTGTGGGGTCCAGGCCCTCGCCACTCAAAAGCCAATAAACAGCCCAGGTTGGTGGGAAAGAAAGTTTGCTTTATTTAGATACTGCAACTGAGGTGGGGAAAGGCGGACATCTGCCCAAAGGCAGGCTCCCTCCCCAACAATCAGGGGCCAAGAGCTTGTGTAGGCTGAAGAAGGGGGCTCAGTGCAGAAATAGCGCAGACAGCTCTGACAGTCGTGTTGAAGTTGGTCATCACTGGTCTGACCAGCGTCATCTTGGTTGTTTCAGGTACAGTTATCTTCAGTTCAAAGGTCAGTTTGTTTCCATTTCTTTGAAGCCAGTTCTTGCTATTGTGACAGCTTATGTCATGGCTGCAGTCTGGTCATCTCCACTTGGTGGGGCTTTCACTATCTCAAGACAGCTCACAGGATATGGCTCAGAATATTATATATAGCCCTTGAGGAGAAATAAAAGGTCCTTGATCATGCTTAATGACTACTTTATTATTATTTGGCCTCCTTTGATTGTTTTCCTTTGTTTCTTCATGTTCTCATTTCTCTGATTAAACTTACTCTTTGACTGAAGTTTGCCACAGACAAAAGGCAGGCAGAGGACATGGGGGGACGGACCATAGCATCCTGCTCCGTTTCATTTGTACAGATTAGAAGAAGGCTCACATGGTAGGCGGTCATCACAACATTCCTGTAAAGAGAACGTCTGACTGCTTCTCAGCTGTGAGCTGCTGAAGACAAGTGCGGCACGGCAGCTCCACGGGCACCATATCCCATTTTCGGACGGAGCAAACCAACTCTGACCGGGAGGGTTGTGTCTGGACTCCATTAAAGCCTGGATATCATAGCTTCCCACATCACTGCCTTTTCATGGCAGGATTCTACTAAGAATTCTCATCTGAGAGTAAGACAAGTGGCAATTAACAAGACGGGTATCTTCTTACATGGCGGCATGGAGAGCTCCGCTCTTATACTTCCTGCCTTAGAGCTGGGCTTCTCAACAGTGGCACCATTGACCTTTTGGAAGGGATTGTTTTCTTATTGGGGCGGGGTGGGTGGCTGCCTGTCCTGTCNTATGGCAGGATTCTACTAAGAATTCTCATCTGAGAGTAAGACAAGTGGCAATTACCAAGACGGGTATCTTCTTCCATGGTGGCATGGAGAGCTCCGCTCTTATACTTCCTGCCTTAGAGCTGGGCTTCTCAACAGTGGCACCGTTGACCTTTTGGAAGGGATTGTTTTCTTATTGGGGCGGGGTGGGTGGCTGCCTGTCCTGTCCATTTTAACATGCCTTACTTATTTATTGGGCTGCGCCAGGTCTTAGTTGGGACACTTGGGATCTATAACTGTGCCATGTGGGATCTGGTTCCTCAACCAGGAAGTGAACCTGGGCCCTTGGATTGGGAGCACGGAGTCTTAGCCATTGGACCACCAGGGAAGCCTCCATTTTAGCTTGTTTAGCAGTACCCTTGTAATAACCACTAAATACCTGTACAACCACCCCCAAGTCCTGATGACCAAAAATGCCTGTGGATATTGTCAGAGGTCCCTCTGTGAGGGCTGTGAAATCACCCTTGGTTGAGGACCACTGCTTCAGAGGCTGGTAACAGAAGAAAGGGCCTGCCGCCCCTCTGCACAGTCACTAAAATGACCCTCCTATTGGAGGCAGTAACTGTAGAGACACCCTTCCTAAGGATGAATGTGGACTGCACTGCTTCTGATAGTTTATGTTTGGGGTATGTGTGTGTGTGTGTGTGTATGTGTGTGTGATTATCTGACCCAACAATCACCCTCTGGGATCCTGGGTGAATACATAAGCATAACATCCACTTAATCTGCAGCAAAGCCCTTGAAAGTGTTCAGATCTAGAGTCCACCAGCCTCTTCACACTCTCATGCTTCTGAAAGTCCACTTTTAAAAATTTCATATTTTTTTTTAATCACCAATGTATTCACATGGTTCTAAGTTTTAAAGGTATACGGACTTCCCTGGCAGTCCAGTGGGTAAGACTCTACACTTTCAGTGCAGGGGGTAAGCTTGATTCCTGGTCAGGGAAATAAGATCCCACAAGCTATGTGGCCAAAAGAAAATTTCTTTTATNTCTAAGTTTTAAAGGTATACGGACTTCCCTGGCAGTCCAGTGGGTAAGACTCTACACTTTCAGTGCAGGGGGTAAGCTTGATTCCTGGTCAGGGAAATAAGATCCCACAAGCTATGTGGCCAAAAGAAAATTTCTTTTATGGTATCAATAAGTGTAGAGTGAAAAGTTCACCTCTGCTTGTCTCCAGACACCTGGGTGTTTCCCATCTAAATGTGATTTATGAGTACATGAATACATATATTTATCTCTTTTTCTCTCCATCTCCCTTTTTTTTTTTTTTAACAAAAACTGTCAGCCTTCTGTATATACTGTTCTGCACCTTCCTCCTTCTGCACTTTCTGTGCTTACACAACAATCATTCATTGCTTCCTCCTTGCTAACAGAGCTCCAATTTTGTGTGGTTCNTTCTTGCCTGAAGAATCCCATGGACAGAGGAGCCTGGCAGGCTACAATTCATGGGGTCACAAAGAGTCGGACACAACTGAAGTGACTGAGTATGCACTTATATCTAAAGAATACCTTCACAGTGACATTCAGAGTGGTATTTTACCAAATATCTGTATACTGTAGCCTTTTCAATTTGACACATAAACTCAACCGTCACACTGGTTTGCTTCCGGTTAACTACTATGTTGATAGGTGGTTCTTCCTCATCTCAGTGCTAAGTAAGATGGTATATTAAGATAGCAACACTTAACTGTCCCCCACTCTTTCTTTCTCACCCCAATCTTTTGAAACTGAAAAGTTTTCAAGTCAGTCTTAACTATAAATTCTCCTGNTAACTACTATGTTGATAGGTGGTTCTTCCTCATCTCAGTGCTAAGTAAGATGGTATATTAAGATAGCAACACTTAACTGTCCCCCACTCTTTCTTTCTCACCCCAATCTTTTGAAACTGAAAAGTTTTCAAGTCAGTCTTAACTATAAATTCTCCTGGTGCTTAGAATCAAATATATGATTCTAAAAAAACTTCCTTTTTTTAAACTTATTAAATGAAAGATACGGGAGAAAAACGTTATTCTGTTGTTGATAATATTATCTGTATTTGTTTTGATTGCAGACCTTTAAAAATTTCACTGTTTGAAACTGTATCAAAATTATTAGAGCAGGCAAACCAGCTTAGAATTGAAACAAATCAGAATGCTGAAGCATCATGACTTTGAACTAATAGACCCACTTCTGTTAGAGCCAATCAAATCCTATCAATTGAGTGTATTACTCAAGCATTGTTCAGAAGGACTGTATTTCCAAATAGAGCACTCTCATACCCAGCAAGTTTAGTAAGATCATCTTTATCTTTCAGATGGCCTCATTACCTTATCAACACCAGTCTCTCAGTCACCTCTAGAATTTGAACCACCACTGATTGCTATTATTGCTATTATTTTATCAATTTGAAAATGTTATACACGTAGACTCATGTAGGATGTGTCCTTTTGAAGATGACTTTTATTTAAACAGTGTGATGCCCTTGAGATGGATCCAAATTACTTCTTGTATCAATAGTTTCTTACTTTTAGTGCTGACTAGTCATGGAATGTTGCTCTATAATTTGCTTAACCATTCAGCTATTTTAGGACATTTCAGTTATCACCAATTCTGGGAGATTATAAATATAGCCACTATGAATAATCATGTACAGACTTTTTGGGTGACTTAGTTTCATTTTTTCTGGAATAATTAATCAGAAATGTGATTGTGAGGTTATGTGGTAAATGTCTGCTTTTTTTTTTTAAAGATACTTCCAAGCTGTATTCCAGTGTGGCTGTACTGTATTATATTGCAACAACTTTATGAGAAATCCAGTTTCTCTATATCCTCACAAATTCTGTATTGTCACTAGTTTTTATTCTTGCTCTTCTAATAGGTGTATAGTGATTTTCATTTCACATTCCATTCATTGTGGTTTTCATTTGTGATTTCCTAATTGATGCTTTTGAACTGTGGTGTTGGAGAAGACTCTTGAGAGTCCCTTGGACTGCAAGGAGATCCAACCAATCCATTCTGAAGGAGATCAGCCCTGGGATTTCTTTGGAAGGAATGATGCTAAAGCTGAAACTCCAGTACTTTGGCCACCTCATGCGAAGAGTTGACTCATTGGAAAAGACTCTGATGCTGGGAGGGATTGGGGGCAGGAGGAGAAGGGAACGACAGAGGATGAGATGGCTGGATGGCATCACTGACTCGATGGACGTGAGTCTGAGTGAACTCTGGGAGTTGGTGATGGAGAGGGAGGCCTGGCATGTTGCAATTCATGGGATCGCAAAGAGCTGGACATGACTGAGCGACTGAACTGAACTAACTGAATGACTAACAATGTTGACTGTCTTTTCATGTACTTGTTTACCACCCTTGTAATATCTTCAGTGAAATGTCTCTTCGTGTCTTTTGCCCATTGTCTAATTGAATCTGTTTGCTTTTCTTACTGTTGTTTGATTTTTTTTTTTAGTATATTCTGGATATGAATCCTTTGTCAGATAATATGGTTTGCAAATGTTTCTCCCAGAATATATTTTTCTTTCTGTTTTCTTAATTGGCTTATAACAGTATATGTTTTATGTATAAGTATTGTATTTTGACCTCTCTGTATACTACAGTGTGTTTATCATACAAGGCTTAATTTCCATCCATCAACCTGCAGTTGACCCCAGTTACTTATTTTGCCCTCCTACCACATCCCTTACCTTCTGGTAACCACTATTCTGTTCTCTGTATCTATATATTTGTTTTTTATTTAGTTTTTTTTTTTTTTTTTTGGTATTCCACCTATGACTGAAACCATGCAGTATTAGTCTTTTCTGTATGACTTATTTCACTTAGCATAGTACTAGTCTAGGCCCATCTATGTTGTGGCAAATGCCAAGATTTCATCTATGTTGTGACTGTATGACAGATTTCATTATATTTGTATGTGCTTCCCTGGTAGCTCAGTGGGTAAAGAATCCACCTACCATGCAGGAGATCCCAGCTTGATTCCTGAGTGGGGAAGATCCCCTGGAGAAGGGATAGGCTACCCACTCCAGTATTTTTGGGCTTCCCTGGTGGCTCAGATGGTAAATAATTTGCCTACAATGTGAGAGACCTGGGTTCAATCCCTGGATTGGGAAGATCCCCTGGAGGAGGGCATGAAACTCCATTACAGTATTCTTGCATGGAGAGTCCACATGGACAGGGGAACCTGGTGGGCTACATGGTGTTACAAAGAGTCAGACACAACTGAGTGATGAAGCACAGCACACACACACACACACACACACACACACACAATCACAGAATTACAGAATTTTTTATTCATTCATTGTAGATGAGCACTGAAGTCCTTTCCATGTCTTGTCCACTGTAAGTCACACTGTAATGAATATCGAGGTGCATGTGTCTTTTCAAATTTTTTTAAAAATAAATATCAAGAAGTGGAATAGCTGGATAATACTTTTTTGAGAAATCTCCATACTGTTTTCCAGTGAATACACTAATTCATATTCCCATCAATAATATACGATAGTTCCCTTTCTCTACATTTTCTCCAACATGTTTTATTTCCTTTTTATGACAATAGCCATTCTAGTAAGTGCAAAATGCCTTTTTATGGTTTTGACTTGGACTTCTGTAATAATTAATGGTTCTGAACGTCTTTGCATGTGCCCGTTTAAGTCTCTTATGTCTTCTTGGTAGAAATTTGTGTTCAGCTACTCTGCAAATTTTTTAATAAAGGTTGTTTTTTGGTGTGAAGTTGTGTGAGTTCTTGATATTTTTGGATATTAATCCCTTATCAGATATACCATTTGCAGATATCTTCTTCCATTCAGTGGGCTGTCTTTTTTCATTTTGTTGATTGTTTCCTTTCTTTTACAGAAGCTTTTAGTTTGATGTAGTCCCATTTGTTTATTTTTATTTTCTCTCCCAAACTCAAAGAGAAACATCCAGAAAGATATTTCTAAGACTGATGTCAAAGAGTGTACTGCCTATGTTTGCTTATAGGAGATTTCTGATTTCAGGTCATATATTCAAATCTATAACAAATTTTGAGTTGATTTCTGTGTATTGTAAGAGATAGTGGTCTAGTTTCACTCTTTTGCATGTGGCTATCCAGTTTTCCCAACAACATTTATTGAATACTCTATCCTCTCTCCCATATTTTTCCTTTGTTCCTTTATCATAAATTAATTATCCATATATGTGTGGGGATTTATTTCTGGTCTCTAAATTCTGTTTCATTGATCTATGTATCTACTTTTCTGCTAATAAAATGTTGTTTTAATTACTAGTTTTATCATATATTTTGAAATCAGTGAATGTGATATTTCCAGCATTGTTCTTTATGTCAGGGTTGCTTTGGCTATTCAGAATCTTTGTAATTCCATATAAATTATAGAATGCTTTTTGTTCTATTTCTATGAAAATTGTTATCGAGATTTTGACAGGGATTGCATTGAATGTTTATTTTACTTTAGTAATATGATTGTTAACCATGCTAATTCTTTTAATCCATAAGCACAAAATATATTTCCATTTCTTCTCCAGTTGCTTTCAACAGTATTTTATAGTTTTCAGTGTATAAGTCTTTCACTTCCTTAGGGAATTTATTCCTAGACATTTTTTTCTTTTATTATGATTGTAAATGAGATTGGTTTTTAATTTCTCTGTCTGCTTGTTCACTGTTAATATATAAAAACACAGTGGATTTTTATGTATTGATTTTTTGCTCCACAACTTTCCTTGCTTATTATATTTCTAATAGTATTTTGGTACAGAGTTTAGAGATTTTATTTATATAATTATGTCACCCCAAAATAGTGAAAATTTTACTTCCATTTTTCCAATTTGAGTGCCTTTTATTTCTTTTTCTTTCCTACTTCCCCTGGCTAAGATTTCCAGTACTATATTGAATAAGTATTCTTGTCTTGTTGCTCATATTAAAGGGATATATTTAGGTTTTTCACAATTGAGTATGATGTTAGCTGTGATATTCTTGTATCTGGCCTTTATTATATTGAAGTATGTTCCTTCTTTCGGAGAAGGCAATGGCATCCCACTCCAGTACTCTTGCCTGGAAAATCCCATGGACAGAGGAGCCTGATAATCTGTAGTCCATGGGGTGGCTAAGAGTTGGATATGACTAGGCAACTTCACTTTCACCTTTCACTTTCATGCATTGGAGAAGGAAATGGCAACCCACTCCAGTGTTCTTGCCTAGAGAATCCCAGGGACGGGGGAGCCTGGTGGGCTGCCGTCTATGGGGCTGCATAGAGTCGGGCACAACTGAAGCGACCCCGACTTAACAGCAGCAGTAGCATGTTCCTTCTATAACTGTCTTATTCAGTGTTTTTTTTTTAAACTTTAAATAAGCGCTAAATCTTATCAAATGCTTTTTTTGTATCTATTGACATAATGGATACAATTTTTATCTTTCATTTTGTTAATGTGGTATATCATGTGGTTGATTTACACATACTGAACCATCCTTGCTTCCCTGGAATAAATCCTACTTGTTTGCGATATATGATCTTTTTAATATATTGTTATTTTAGTTTGCTAATATTTGTTGAGGATTTTTATATCTACATTTATCAGAAATATCTGGTGTAATTTTCTTTCTTTTTTTTTTTTTGTTTTTTGAGTGGTCTTTGTCTGATTTTGATATCAGGGTAATGTTGACCTCATAAAATGAGTTAAGACGAGCTCCTTTCTTTTCAGTTTTTGATTCTTCCTTTGATTTTTTCCACTGATCCAATAGTTGTTCAGTAGCATGTTGTTTATTAGGCAAATATTTTTGATTCTCTAGCTTTCTTCTTGTAGTTGATATCTAGGTTCATACCATTGTGATCTGAAAAGATCTTTGAAATTATTTTAACCTTAAATTTACTGAGATTTGTTTGTGTCTCAACATATGATCTATCCTTGAGAATGTTCATGTGTACTTAAGCAGAATATATATTCTATTATATTTGTATGGAATGTTCTGTATAAATCTGTTAAGTTCATCAAATTTAATGTTTTATCCAAGAGCACTGTTTCCTTATTGACTTTTGCTTGGAATGACCTATCAATTGATGTAAAGGAGGTGTTAAATTTCCTACTCTTCTTATATTGCTGTCCGTTTCTCACTTGAGGTCTATTAATCATTGCTCTGTGGATTTTGGTGTTCCTTAATAAGGCATATGAATAACTATCATGTCTTCTTGATGAATTGTCCCCTTTATCATTATATTATGTCCATCTTTGTCTCTTGTTACTTTTTCGGCTTGAAGTATATTTTTTCCTGAAATGAGTGTGGCTACACCCACCTTCTTTTGTGTGCCATTTGTTTGAAGTATCATTTTCCATCCCTTCACTTTCAGCTGATGTTTTTCTTAAAAGTGGAGGGGAGTCTTTGGTAGGCAGCATATAATTGGGTCTTTTTTTTTTTTTAATCAACCCAGCTATTCTTTGTCTTTTGGTTAATTAATTAAGTTCACTTATCATTGATACATGAGAACTTGGTTCTGCCATTTTTCCTTTTTCTCATTCTCTATATCTTCATTGTTTCTTCTTCATTGTGTTTCTGTCTTCAAAACTATCAGTTTGATATTTTTTACAAGCTTGATCTCAGTTTCCTCTTCTTTATGTTTTGTAATTCTCTTCTAGATTATGATTTATGTTTTGTTGTCCCCATGAGCTTTATATAAAACATCTCAGATGAAATAATCCTATTTTTTTGCTGATAACATCTTCTCTTCATTTGTCTGTATGAGTTTTATTCTTTTCCTCTTCTGTTTATGCTTTTTTTGTCTCAAGTTATCCCTTTTTATGTTGTAAGTTCATAACAATCATGTTATTTTTACTTAATTTTCCCTTTAAACTTTATGCTATAAATAGATGTTTAAAGACTTATTCGGATATAAAGTTGTAAAGTTGTAAAGTTCTGATTATGTCTAGTCATCATCTTCCTCAAAGTTCTGTGTGCTTTCACCTTTTGTTTCACCACCTTTCATCACATCTTATCAAGTGTTGCTGAACTCCCCATAGCTTTTGTTTGCCTGAGGAAACCTTTATTTCTGCTTCATACATACATGATATCTTTGTTCTATAGAATATTTTTGTCTGACAGTTATCTTTCAGTACATTGAGTATGTCAGTTCTCTCTCTTCTGGTTTATAGTGTTACTTCTGAGAAAACTGCTGATAGCCTAATAGGGATTCCTTTGTAGATTACTATTCTTTATCCTCTGACTGCCCTTAAAATTGTTTGTCATTAATGTTTGACAGTTTTAACATAATGTATCTTGGAACTTTTTTTTTTGCATTGAGATAATTAGGAGTTTTCTTAGCTTCATGAACTTGTATCCAGTTCCTTCTTGAAGTTTGAGAAGTTCTCAGCTATTATTTCTTTACAAACTCTTTGATTCTTTCTGCCTCTCATCTCCTGGTATTCTCAATGTACTAATGTTGCCCTTTCTAATAGAGTCAGCATTTTTTGCAGAATTTCTCCCTTTTTTATTTTTAAATTTTAAAGTTTATATTCTTNGCTTTGACTAGAAGGACATTTGTTGGCCAAGTAAGATCTCTGCTTATTAATGTCCTATCTCAGTTGGTAATAACCGTTCTTCCAAGTAGCAAGCATCTTTTAATTTCATGGCTGCAGTCACCATCTGCAGTGAATTTAGAGGCCCCCCTCCCCAAAAATAGCCTGTCACTGTTTTCATTATTTCCCCATTTATTTTTCCATGAAGTGATGGGACCAGATCCCACTTTCATTTTCTGAATGTTGAGTTTTAAGTTAACTTTTTCAATCCACTTTTTCACTTTCATCAAGAGGCTCTTTAGTTCTTCGCTTTCTTCCATAAGTGTAGTATCATCTGCATATTGGCATTATTGATATTTCCCCCAACAGTCTTGATTCCAGCTTATGCTGCATCCTTTCCAGCATTCCTCATGATGTACTCTGCATATAAGTAATATAAGCAGGTTGACAATATATATAGTCTTGATGTACTCCTTTTCCTATTTGGAACCAGTCTGTTCCATGTCCAGTTCTGTTGCTTCTTCACCTGCATACAGATTTCTCAGGAGGTAGGGCAGGTGGTCTGCTATTAACCATCTCTTGAGGAACTTTCCACAGTTTGTTGTGACCCACACAGTTGAAGGCTTTGGCATAGTCAATAAAGCATAAGTAGATGTCTTTCTGGAACTCTCTTGCTTTTTTGATGATCCAGCTTGAACATCTGGAAGTTCATGGTTCACGTACTTATTGAAATCTGGCTTGGAGAATTTTGAGCATTACTTTACTAGCATTTGAAATAAGTGCAATTGTGTGGTAGTTTGAACATTCTTTGGCATTGCCTTCCTTTGGAATTGGGATGAAAACTGACCTTTTCTAGTCCTGTGGCCACAGCAGTTTTCCAAATTTGCTGGCATATTGAGTGTAGCACTTTCACAGCCTCATGTTTTAGGATTTGAAATAGCTCAACTGGAATTCCATCACTTCCACTAGCTTTGTTTGTAGTGATGCTTCCTAAGGTCAACTTGACTTCGCATTCTAGGATGTCTGTCTCTAGGTGAGTGATCACACCATTGTGGTTATCTGGGTCATGAAGATCTTTTTTATAGTTCTTTTCTGTATTCGTGCCTCCTCTTCTTAATACCTTCTGCTTCTGTTAGGTCCATACTATTTCTGTCTTTTATTGTGCCCATGCTTGCATGAAGTGTTCTCTTGGTATCTCTAATATTCTTGAGGAGATCTCTAGTCTTTCCTGTTCTAATGTTTTCCTCTATTTCTTTACATTGGCAACTGAGGAAGGCTTTCTTATCTCTCCTTGCTATTAAATGGAAATTTTCATGCAAGTAGGTATATATTTCTTTTTATCCTTTGCCTTTCATGTCTTTTCTTTTCTTAGCTATTTGTAAGGCTTCCTCAGACAATCATTTTGCCTTTTTGCATTTCTTTTTCTTGGGGATAGTCTTGATCACTGCCTCCTGTATAATCTCAGGAAACTTTGTCTGTAATTCTTTAGGCAGTCTATCAGATCTAATCTCTTGAATCTGTTTGTAAGTTTTCTCATTTCCACTGTATAATGATAAGGGTTTTTATTTAGGTCAGACCTGAATGGTGTAGTGGTTTTCCCTACTTTTTTCACTTTAAGTCTGAATTTTGCAATAAGGAGTTCATGATTTGAGCCACAGTCAGCTCCCAGTCTTGTTTTTGTTGACTCTATAGAGCTTCTCCATCTTTGGCTGCAAAGAATATAATCAATCTGATTTTGGTGTTGATCATCTGGTAATGTCCATGTGCAGAGTTTTCTCTTGTGTTGTTGGAAGAGTGTGTTTGCTATGACCGGTGTGTTCTTTTGACAACACTCTGTTAGCCTTTGACCTACTTTGCTTTGTACTCCAAGGCCAAATTTGCCCATTACTCCTGGTATCTCTTGATTTCCTATTTTTGAATTCCAGTCCCCTATAATGAAAAGGACATACTCTTTGGGTGTTGTAGCTCTTGTAGGTCTTCGTAGAACCATTCAGCTATAGCTTCTTCAGTGTTACTGGTCAGGGCATAGACTTGGATTGCCATGATATTCAATGGTCTGCCTTGGAAATGAATAGAGATCATTCTGTCGTTTTTGAGGTTGCATCCAAGTACTTGCATTTCAGACTCTTTTGTTGACTACAATGGCTACTCTATTTCTTCTAAGGGATTCTTGCCCTTGGTATTAGATATAATGCTCATCTGTGTTAAATTCAGCCATTCCAGTAGTTTTAGTTTGCTGATTCCAAAAATGCTGATGTTCACTCTTGCCATTTCCTGTTTGATCACTTCCAATTTACCCTGATTCATGGACCTGACATTCCAGGTTCCTATGCAATATTGCTCTTTACAGCATTGGACTTTACTTCCATCACCCGTTACATCTACAACTGGGTGTTGTTTTTGCTTTGGCTCTGTCTCTTCATTTTTTCTGGAATGAAATCTCCACTGATCTCCTGTAGCATATTGGGCACCTACAAACCTGGAGAGTTTATCTTTTTGCCTTTTCATACTATTCATGGGGTTCTTGAGGCAAGAATACTGAAATGGTTTCCATTCCCTTCTCCAGTGGACCACATTCTGTCAGACCTCTCCACCATTACCTGTCCATCTTGGGTGGCCCTACATGGCATGGCTCATAATTTCATTGAGTTAGACAAGGGTGTGGTCCATGTGATCCGATTGGTTTGTTTTCTGTTTATGGTTTTCGTTCTGTCTGCTCTCTGATGGGAAAAAGGCAATGGCACCCCACTCCAGTACTCTTGCCTGGAAAATCCCATGGACAGAGGAGCCTGGTAGGCTGCAGTCCTTGGGGTCACTAAGAGTTGGACATGACTGAGCAACTTCACTTTCACTTTTCACTTTAATGCATTGGAGAAGGAAATGGCAACCTGCTCCAGTGTTCTTGCCTGGAGAATCCCAGGGACAGTGGAGCCTGATGGGTTGCCATCTATGGGGTTGCACAGAATCGAACATAACTGAAGCACTTAGCAGCAGCAGCTCTCCTAAGGGGAAGGAAAAGAGGCTTATGGAAGTTTCATGATGAGAAAGACTGACTGAGGGGGAAACTGGGTCTTGTTCCCAAGGCCAGGGCCATGCTCAGTAAATCTTGAATCCCATTTTCTGTTGAATGGCAGGGATGTGTTCCCTCCCTGTTGTTTGACCTGAGGCCAAACTACGGTGGAGATAATAAAGTTAATGGAGACCTCTTTCAAAATGTCCCATGCAGGCACTGCTGCACTCAATGCTCCCAACTCTGCAGCAGGCCACTGCCAACCCACACCTCTACCTGAGACTTCTGGATATCATGGGCAAGTCTGGGTCAGTCTCTTGTGGGTTCACTGCTCCTTTCTCCTGGGTCCTGGTGTGCACAAGGTTTTGTTTGTGCCCTCCAAGAGTCTCTTCCCCCAGTCCTGTCTAAGTTCTGGTGCAACTATGGTGGGGTTAATGGTGACCTCCACTGAGAGGGCTTATGCCATACCCAGGTCTACTGCACTCAGAGCCTCTGTCCCTGCAGCAGTCCACTGATGACCTGAGCCTCCACAGGAGACACTCAAACACAGTTCAGGCTCAGTCTCTGTGGGGTCTCTGGGTCCTGGTGGACACAAGGTTTGTTTGAGCCCCTGAAAGTCTCTGGTGGCTATCGGGTTTGATTTTAAACACAATTTCACCCCTCCTACAATCTTGCTAGGGCTTCTCCTTTGCCCTTGGATGTGGTGTATCTTTTTTTGGTGGGATCCAACATTCTCCTGTGGAGAGCTGTTCAGCAGTGAGTTGTAATTTTGGAGTTCTTGCAGGAGAAGATGAGCGCACATCCTTCTACCCTGCCATCTTGAAATGCAACTTTAAACACTTATGATAAATTTTTTTTATGATGACTACTTTAAAATCTATTTCAGATAATTCTTACATCTATGTCATCTTGGAGTTGATATTAGTTGATTTCTTTATTTCATCCAAGTTGAAGTTTTCCTGGTTCATTGTATGTAAGAGGAATGATTATTTTAATTGAAAATTGACTACTTCAGTATTATGAGCCTCTGGAAATTATTTAAATCATGTTTTAATAGTCTTTCTCTGTCACCGTAGCACTGGAAAAAGGGTTGTACCATGTCTTTAGCGCCAGATCAGGGTAGAAATATATGTCCCCACCCAGAAGGAAGGGTTGGTATGGAATTTAAGATTTCCACTAGTTCTGCACTGATTATACTGCCCAGAAGGGGAGCATGGCCTCCATGGACACCACTGTGGGAGGATGGTAGTGAAACTTCTGACCATCCAGGAAGCCTCCTCTGATACCTCTGTAAGAAGGAGGGGCAGGGTATGTCACTAGTGCCTCAGTTCAGTTCATTTCAGTCACTCAGTCGTATCCGACTCTTTGCAATCCCATGAATCGCAGCACGCCAGGCCTCCCTGTCCTTCACCAACTCCCGGAGTTCACTCAGACTTGTGTCCATCAAGTCAGTGATGCCATCCAGCCATCTCATCCTCTGTCATTCCCTTCTCCTCCTGCCCCCAATCCCTCCCAGCATCAGAGTCGTTTCCATTGAGTCAACTCTTCACATGAGGTGGCCAAAGTACTGGAGTTTCAGCTTTAGCATCATTCCCTCCAAAGAAATCCCAGGGTTGATCTCCTTCAGAATGGACTGGTTGGATCTCCTTGCAGTCCGGGGGACTCTCAAGAGTCTTCTCCAACACCACAGTTCAAAAGCATCAATTCTTTGGTGATCAGCTTTCATCACAGTCCAACTCTCACATCCATACATGACCACAGAAAAAACCATAGCCTTGAGTAGATGGACCTTAGTCAGCAAAGTAATGTCTCTGCTTTTGAATATGCTATCTAGGTCTAGTCATAACTTTTCTTCCAAGGAGTAAGCATCTTCTAATTTCATGGCTGCAGTCACCATCTGCAATGATTTTGGAGCCCCCCCCTCCAAAAAAAATAATGTCTGACACTGTTTCCACTGTTTCCTCATCTATTTGCCATGAAGTGATGGGACCAGATGCTATAATCTTCATTTTCTGAATGTTGAGCTTTAAGCCAACCTTGTCACTCTCCTCTTTCACTTTCATCAAGAGGCTCTTTAGCTCCTCTTCAATTTCTGCAATAAGGGTGGTGTCATTTGCATATCTGAGGTTATTGGTATTTCTCCCTGCAATCTTGATTCCAGCCTGTGCTTCTTCCAGCCCAGCGTTTCTCATGATGTACTCTGCAGAGAAGTTAAATAAGCAGGGTGACAATATACAGCCTTGACGTACTCCTTTTCCTATTTGGAACCAGTCTGTTGTTCCATGTCCAGTTCTAACTGTTGCTCCCTGACCTGCATATAGGTTTTTCAAGAGGCAGGTCACGTAGTCTGATATTGCCATCTCTTTCAGAATTTTCCACAGTTTATTGTGATCCACACAGTCAAAGGCTTTGGCATAGTCAATAGAGCAGAAAT
>SJYW01014169.1:1211208-1277208 GCA_006410735.1 Raphicerus campestris
ATTGAGTCAACTCTTCACATGAGGTGGCCAAAGTACTGGAGTTTCAGCTTTAGCATCATTCCCTCCAAAGAAATCCCAGGGTTGATCTCCTTCAGAATGGACTGGTTGGATCTCCTTGCAGTCCGGGGGACTCTCAAGAGTCTTCTCCAACACCACAGTTCAAAAGCATCAATTCTTTGGTGATCAGCTTTCATCACAGTCCAACTCTCACATCCATACATGACCACAGAAAAAACCATAGCCTTGAGTAGATGGACCTTAGTCAGCAAAGTAATGTCTCTGCTTTTGAATATGCTATCTAGGTCTAGTCATAACTTTTCTTCCAAGGAGTAAGCGTCTTCTAATTTCATGGCTGCAGTCACCATCTGCAATGATTTTGGAGCCCCTCCCCNCTCTTTTCTTGGATTCCAACCCAGATCTTGCAAAGCAGGGGACTGAATAATATGCCATTTCTAAGGTTTTCTTCAGAATAATTGGATCCTCGAGGATTTCCCTGGCACTCCAGTGGTTAGGGCTCCACACTTCCACTGAAGAGGGCACAGGCTCAGTCCCTAGTCAGGAACTAAGATCACATAAACCACACATTGCATCCCAAAAGAAAAAAGTGCAGAATAATCAGGTGGACTGTGTATGCTACTGATTGAAGAATTTAGGTTCATGCACCTGATCTCAAGTCATTTCAGTCCTTTTTGTGCCCTCAGGGCTTGCTCTCCCTCTCTCAGTTTCTTTAGATATAATGACTGGACTTGAGCCGTCCAGGAGATTAATTTCTATTTTATTATTATTATTTAAATGTTGTAGATAAAAAGAATATATCATTCAATATAAGTGACATGTAAGCTCAATATTTTTTTTTCTTGGAGTATAAGGAAGAATTTTTTGTGGTCTATGACAATTAGGATTTATACGCATGGGGAGAAGATGAGAAACAGGCAGAGAGTCATAGCTGAGTTTACAGGATTAAAAGAATTAGAATTTCTATAGATATGTAATTTTGGAAGGAAAGCAAATGTTTCCCTTTTATCCTGGCATGCACATGCAAATGCATATNCATGAGGAGACGATGAGAAACAGGCAGAGAGTCATAGCTGAATTTACAGGATTAAAAGAATTAGAATTTCTATAGATATGTAATTTTGGGAGGAAAGCAAATGTTTCCCTTTTATCCTGGCATGCACATGCAAATGCATATGTATACACACACCCAGTTTATTAATAATGGCAAGGTATTTAAAAGATTGGTATTGGTTTAAAGAACAGTTTAATGGAACTCAGGCAAATAAGTTTATAACTGAGACAAGTTTGTAGTCTAAATTATATTTGCCCTCCCCCTACATACAATTTCTGCATGAGTCATGTAAATGATCAGGTCCTAAAACAAATAAAATTATGCTCTAATTCCATAATTATAATCTAGGGGCTATTCTTACAATTCAGTTCAGTTCAGTTCTGTCAGTTTTAGTTGGATTTATAGGTAAGATTTATCTGTTATCTCTTATGGATAATCTAATTTTTCATTGCCCAGAAAGCAAAACCTGATGCTATCAGAAGCTCCTAATGATATTTAGTCCTGACTCCTCTAAGAAAGGAAAGAAGGGTTGTGGACAGATAATAGCAAGATTTCTTATAGCATGATTAGCTAATTTTTTTCCATATGTTTTTTCTGTTGGCCAGACTACCATTCAGAATCCAATTTTGACATTCTCAAATGACTCATTTATCTGGATTATTCATATATAATGAGTGTTTTATTTTTCAGTGCAGGATCATATGGCTGGTTGGAGACCAAAAACAACTTTATTTCATTATGACTGATTTTCTAATGTTCCACAAGTTTTTATTGCAGAATGAGGCAGCAGCAAAGAAGTGGTGATGGATTAATATCTATTATCATTCTCAAATATTGCTATTTATATTTGTCATGATTCCACCTCATAGTTGGATTTATTTCAAAAACATTTTTTTCTAGATGATTAGCAATTTCTGCAAATTATCCTGTGACCTGGAACACCAGTTATCTATGACTCTCAGTTTGGAGAAGAGATTAAATGGTCTATGTACAGTGGCCAAGTGAAGAAGATGTAAGGCAAAACAGATGCAGTGTAGAAAAAAACATAAAATGTACCCGAATCATTTGCTGAGGACTTATGTGCCAAGTGTGGTAAGTTATTTTAACTCACTTCATATATTATTGTTGAATATATTTGTATATTATATGTATTTTACTTTGAAACACAAACTTTATATTAACAGAAGTAACTTACATTTATTTTAAAATATTTGTTAATCATAACTGCAATGTAAAGCATTAAATTATAAAACAGTTTAATCAAAGTTTTTGTGTGTGCCAATATCATCCTGAATCCTATTATTCTTTTTACTTTTGTAAAGTATAATAATTTGTCATCACTAGATTTTCCATCATTAAGACCTTTATCATATATGTAAATATTATAAATCTAAACATTGTTCAAAATTATTTTTATAAAGCTTATATTAAACTCTAGTTTTAAAGAAAAGTATTTATATTTTAATGTTATTTGCCCTTTCTCAGCCAAAACTAATTTACAAATCTGTTCAATATAAAATAATGATTCTTTTTTGCCTAAATAACCTAACTGGTCTCTAATATTACTTTTTGCTTACCTACAATCTAATTTTTCAGAGTATTTCTTACTGAACACAAAAATTATTGTGTTACCTCTCTTCTTGCACTCTTCTATGGCTTCACATTTTACTGGAAAAATACCAAATCATGGTTTAGCTATTAGTTGGCTGGAACTCTCATAACAAAATACCACAAGCTGGGTGGCTCTAACAACAGAAATTTATTTTCTCAGTTATGGAGGCTGAAAATCCAAGATCAAGGTGCTAATAAATCTGATTTTTCCTGAAGCCACTCCTTTGGCCAAGTCAAGACTCCTTGTTATTTCTTCCATTTCTTGTAATGACACCAGTCATACTGGATTAGGGCTCCACCCTTATGACCTCATTTTACCTTAATTACCTCTTTAAAAGCCCTCCAAATACAATCATATTAGAGGTTAGAACTTCAGCATAAGAGTGGAGGAAGGCATAATTCAGGCCTTAAGAGTTTATGCCTCATGAGGTCTCCTTTTTACTCTTATATTCCGAGAGTCTATCATAATATCTTTCATGTAGTAGAGGCTTAAGAAATATTTGTTGAAAGAATTACAGAATGCGTGCAGTTAAAAACTCAACATGTAACGTTCCTAAGCTCTGTACACAGCTGTAGAAATAAGATGAAGACCTATTTTCACAGAACATACACACATACACATCTAAATAAAATAGCATGCAAACAAGCTGTAGTTAATTGCTAAGCACAGATTTTTCCACCTGTAAAATGGGCATATTTTTACTTCCAAAGGAGGAGTCTCAAATGTACAAAGAACTAGAAAAATAATCACAGCCCTTGAGAAAGTCTCTGGACAGAACAGTTTTCCTCTACAGCTCCTGTTTAGTGTGTTTTTGGGTAGCTATCCCACTTTTGACCTAGGCTGACCTGCAGAGTCCAGTAGTTCTCTTTGTGGGAACCTACTGCATTGATGATACCCTTTCCTATGTGGAGCAAAGTTCTCACAGAACAGACACATATAGTTTTATAATTCCATTCATTTCCAAAGTGATTTAGGGCATTAGCTTTTCTTCATGCCCACTTCAGTGAGGTTGTTTAATACATTTGAAATAGCAAATCCTTTTGTCACAATCTGCTTTCATTCTGGGATCCCTGAACATCTTAAGAGAGATTTTTAAAATTTGAATACATTAGCTTTCATTTTTTGTGCTATAAAGTTCTATAGTGTTTGACCAATGCATAATATTATATATCCACATTGCAGTATCATACAAAATAATTTTACTCTCCTAAAAATTCCTTTGTATTTCAACTATTTAATCCACTTCTAAACCCGTGGCAATCACTGATTTGTTTACTGCCTCTATAATTTTCCTATTTCCAGAATATTATGTAATTGGAATTATATAATATGCAGACTGTTCACATTGTTTCTTTCATGTAGCAAACTGTCTTCAAGATTCATAAGAGAGTTTTCAAAGGGGTTTGTACTAATGTACATTCCTACTATCAATGTAAAAAGAATATAGATATTGAAGTACTGAGTCATAGAAAGTTAAGTAATTTAGCTAATATAGCAGTCAATAAATGACAAATACAGGATTTAAATAAAGAAATTCAGAAGAAGATTCCTCTTTACCACCAAATTATTCCACAGACTACAAACAAAAAATCACCCAACTGATACAGAAAGAAATGGAAAGTCTGACTTATCCTCACAAAAATAAAAAAGATTAAACCCATATTTTTAGCAAAAGCACAAATGAAATTCTAAATTTCTTCTGTGGTTGGTTCTACAAATAATTAAGGGAATAAATATTTCTAATTTTATGCAGATTTTTCTAGGAAACTGAGAGAAAGAATACTCTCCAATGCATACTGTTAACCCAGTATAATTTTGGTATGTAATCCAAAGAATATTATTTAAAGGACAATGAAGACCAATCACACTTATTTTAATAAATATAGATACAACAATATTGTTATATACATGGAAACTGAAATCTTCAATATATGGAAAACAATATCTCATGACCATATTTACTTATATGATGTGCTGTGCTATGCTGTGCTTTGTTGCTCAGCTCTGTCCATCTCTTTGCGATTCCATGGACTGTAGCCCGCCAGGCTCCTCTGTCCATGGGATTCTCCAGGCAAGAATACTGGAGTGGATTTCCACGCCCTCCTCCATGTGATCTTCCCAACTCAGGGACTGAACGCAGGTCTTCCATATTGCAGGTAGTTTCCTTACCGTCTGAAGATATAATTTATATTAGTATATAGATAATTAATTCATCATATCAACTATTTAAAAATATAAAACTATATACCAATTCATAGTCATCTCTATAGAGGTAGCAAAGTAATTTGTAGCATCAAGTATCCATTAATGATTTTAAAAAGGCTTAAAAAGCAAGCAAACAAAAGTTAGTTTATATAACTTGATAATGTAGTAAACATCTCACTTAATTGTCAAATATTGACATCATTTCCACTGAATTTAAGAATAAAGAATATTGTCTATTCCAGGTTCTATTTAACATTTTACTCAAGCTTCTAAAAAAGTATGGAGGCAAGAAAAACTACAGTTAAAAGTACTACAAATGAATTATACTAATTGATACATATAACATAAAAGGATTTAAGAATAAAAATTTGAATTAATAAATAAGTCACAAAGATGATAGAAACAGAAAATATATGCATACATTTATATATATAATGTGCATCTTATTTCTATCAACTAAATACAAATANTTCACATTGTTTCTTTCATGTAGCAAACTGTCTTCAAGATTCATAAGAGAGTTTTCAAAGGGGTTTGTACTAATGTACATTCCTACTATCAATGTAAAAAGAATATAGATATTGAAGTACTGAGTCATAGAAAGTTAAGTAATTTAGCTAATATAGCAGTCAATAAATGACAAATACAGGATTTAAATAAAGAAATTCAGAAGAAGATTCCTCTTTACCACCAAATTATTCCACAGACTACAAACAAAAAATCACCCAACTGATACAGAAAGAAATGGAAAGTCTGACTTATCCTCACAAAAATAAAAAAGATTAAACCCATATTTTTAGCAAAAGCACAAATGAAATTCTAAATTTCTTCTGTGGTTGGTTCTACAAATAATTAAGGGAATAAATATTTCTAATTTTATGCAGATTTTTCTAGGAAACTGAGAGAAAGAATACTCTCCAATGCATACTGTTAACCCAGTATAATTTTGGTATGTAATCCAAAGAATATTATTTAAAGGACAATGAAGACCAATCACACTTATTTTAATAAATATAGATACAACAATATTGTTATATACATGGAAACTGAAATCTTCAATATATGGAAAACAATATCTCATGACCATATTTACTTATATGATGTGCTGTGCTATGCTGTGCTTTGTTGCTCAGCTCTGTCCATCTCTTTGCGATTCCATGGACTGTAGCCCGCCAGGCTCCTCTGTCCATGGGATTCTCCAGGCAAGAATACTGGAGTGGATTTCCACGCCCTCCTCCATGTGATCTTCCCAACTCAGGGACTGAACGCAGGTCTTCCATATTGCAGGTAGTTTCCTTACCGTCTGAAGATATAATTTATATTAGTATATAGATAATTAATTCATCATATCAACTATTTAAAAATATAAAACTATATACCAATTCATAGTCATCTCTATAGAGGTAGCAAAGTAATTTGTAGCATCAAGTATCCATTAATGATTTTAAAAAGGCTTAAAAAGCAAGCAAACAAAAGTTAGTTTATATAACTTGATAATGTAGTAAACATCTCACTTAATTGTCAAATATTGACATCATTTCCACTGAATTTAAGAATAAAGAATATTGTCTATTCCAGGTTCTATTTAACATTTTACTCAAGCTTCTAAAAAAGTATGGAGGCAAGAAAAACTACAGTTAAAAGTACTACAAATGAATTATACTAATTGATACATATAACATAAAAGGATTTAAGAATAAAAATTTGAATTAATAAATAAGTCACAAAGATGATAGAAACAGAAAATATATGCATACATTTATATATATAATATGCATCTTATTTCTATCAACTAAATACAAACAAGAAATTAAATGTCCTATTTAAAATAGCATCTGAATATGATATACTTATAGATAACTTTTGCAATTATGCAAGATGTCCACATAAAAAATTATAGAAGTTCCAACTCAATAGCAGCCAAGAAACTCTAGAAAGATAACATACATAGAGAGACTCAATAAAAAATGATGATGAATATAATATGATATTGTTTTTAGTTAGAAACATTTTATTAGAAGACATAATAGTGCTAAAAGTAAATGAGCTATCAAACTATGAAAAGACATGGAGGGACCTTAAATGCATATTGCTAAGCAATAGAAGCCAATCTGTAAAGGCTATATATTATATAGAAATATATGATTCCAACTATATGATATTCTGGTAAAGCTGTGGAGACAATAAAATGATTTGCATTTGTCAGAGGTGGAGGGAGCAAAGAGAAATAGATAAAGCACAGAGGATTTTTAGGGTAGTGAAAATACTCTGTATATTATTGTAATGATAACTGTATGCCATTATACATTTGTCCAAACCCACAGAATATACGAGACTAAGAGTGAACCTTCCCTGGTGGCTCAGATGATAAAGAATCTGACCTCAATGCAGGAGACCTGGGTTCGGTCCTTGGGTTGGGAAAATCCCCTGGTGGAGTACATGGTAACCCACTCCAGTACACTTGCCTGGAGAATCCCCACGGACAGAGGAGCCTGGCAGGCTATAGTCCATGGGGTCACAAAGACTTGGACATGGCTGAGCAACTAAGCGCACATCACACAGAGTGTATCTTAAGATACACTATGACCTTTGAATGATAAGGATGTGTCAGTGTAGGTTCATTCTTGGTAATAAATGTACCCCTCTGGTATGTGACATTGATAATTGGGGTATGGGATCTGTCTCTGTGTGGAGGCAGAGAGAATAAGGAAAATTTCTGTACCATCCTCTCACTTTCTGTTTTAAACTTAGGACTCTAAAAAGTTAATTCGTTAAAACATTAAATCTAAGAATGATGAAATATAATAAATGTTACCTTGTAATATATAACAAGTAACTATTTAGAAATTAAATTGTACTAAATATTAAGAAATTTTAAAGACAATAGTCAAGATAATGTGATAAAACTGCAAGATAGATGAATAAAACAGTAGGACAAAAGTGATCCAGAAACTTATGGAAATATGTGATGTGAAACATTTATTTGCAAGTATTAATAGTTAAAGAAAGGACTGATTTGTCAGCAGATGTTACTGGCTATTGGATGACGATTCATCTAGAGCCCTCATGTTTTTCTGCATATATTTTTGAGCAACAGCATCAACTGCCTTCGATTTAGATTGTTTTTTTCAAGGGTTTTTTTTTTGTTGTTGTTGTTGTTTTAAACAGGAAATAGACTGTCCTNTGGAATCAAGATTGATGGGAGAAATTTCAATAACTTTGTATATGCAGATGACCCCAAATAGCAAAGGCAAAGAAGAACTAAAGAACCTCTTGATGAAGGTGAAAAAGCAGAATCAAAAGTCTGGCTTAAAACTCAAAATTCAAAAAACAAAGATTGTGGCATCATTTCATGGCAAATAGATGGGAAAATAATGGAAACAGTGAGACTTTATTTTCTTGGGCTCCAGAATCACTGGATGGTGATTGCAGCTGTGAAATTGAAAGCTGCTTGCTCCTTGGAAGAAAAGCTATGACAAACCTAGACAATGTATTAAAAAAAACAGAGGCATCACTTTGCCGACACAGGTCTGTCTAGTCAAAGTTATGTTTTTTCCAGGAGTCATTTGTGGATGTGCTGGTTGGACCATAAAGGAGGCTGAGCTCAGAGGAACTGATGCTTTCGAGCTGTGGTTTTGGAGAAAATGCTTGATAGTCCCTTGGACTGCAAGGAGAGCAAACCAGGAAATTCTGAAGAAATCACCCCTGAATATTCATTGGTACAACTGATGCTGAAATTCCAGTACTTTGGACACGTGACATGAAGAGCCAACTCATTGGAAGATACCTTGATTCTGGGAGAAATTGAAGGCAGATGAGAAGAGAGTGACAGAGAATAAGATGGTTGGATGGCATCACCAATTCAATGGACAAGAGTTTGAGCATACTCCAGGGGATGGTGAAGGACAGGCAAGCCTGGAGTACTGCAGTCCATAGGGTCGCAAAAATTCAGACAGGACTGAGCGACTGATACAGCATCTGTAAAATTTTTGTAACAAAATTACTAAAGTGATTATACTGAAATGGGATAATTTTAAATGAAACAAAAGTCCTAGTTTTATACCTAACATTGCTTTTTTTCTGTTTGGTAGAGGAAAGTGANCATCTGTAAAATTTTTGTAACAAAATTACTAAAGTGATTATACTGAAATGGGATAATTTTAAATGAAACAAAAGTCCTAGTTTTATACCTAACATTGCTTTTTTTCTGTTTGGTAGAGGAAAGTGACAGCATAAGAAAGTGAAATCACTGCAGAATGTGAAAGGGGTCATGAAATTATAAGACTTGCTCCTTTGAAGGAAAACTGACAGCATATTGTATAGCAAGCAGAAACATCACTTTTGCTGACAAAGGTCTGTATAAGTCAAAGGTATGGTTTTCCAGTGTCATGTATAGATGAGATGGTTGGATGACATCATCGATTCAGTGAATAGGAGATTGAGCGAACTCTGGGAGACAGTGAAGGACAAGGAAGCCTGATGTGCTGCATTCCATGTGTTCACAAAGAGTTGAACACAACTTCGTGACTTTTTTTAGAAACAAGTGTAATACACTATTAATCAGCCCCACATATTAAGGGCTCTGTCCCACAAAACTGCTCCCACTCAATTCAGGTATCAATCTCAAGTCAAAGTTATCACCTGTGATTCTGATCGATCTTCTGTAGATTAGATTTCTATGATCCCCTCCTTGGATTGGTTTAATTTGCTAGAATGGCTTACAGAAACATTTCACTTACTAGATTACTGGTTTAGTATAAAAGATACAATTCAGAGACCACCAGATGAAAGAGATGTATAGGGTAAGTTATGTGGGAAGGAGCTTCCATGCTCTCTGAGTGTGGTACTCTCCCTAAAACTCAATATGCCATATATTCAATAACCCAGAGGCTCTTCCAGTCTTTTTCATTTGAGCCTTCATTTCATAGGCACGATTGACTTAATAATTGTCTTTGTTCAGAAGATTAATTAAACTTCCATCCCCCTCCACTCATTAGGCTGGGACATAAATTACAACCCTCTAATAAAGTTGTTGGTTCCCTTAGCAGCCAGCTGCCATCATTAGGAGAAATCCGAAAGTTACCTTATTAACAAATACTTAAGTGTGGTTGAAAGGAGCTTGTTGTGAATATCAAGACACCTTTATAGCAGCACTTATCAGTTAGGAAATAACCATGAGTTTTATGAGCTCTGTACCAGAAATACAACAGACCAAATATGTATTTCTTATTATAAATTACCTCACACATACCCATATACTCAAGGAGATTATGTGTGTGTGTTTCCAATCATGTGTATAGAGCATATATGATTAATTATAGAGGAAAATTTTTGCTCAAAATNAACTGCTCCCACTCAATTCAGGTATCAATCTCAAGTCAAAGTTATCACCTGTGATTCTGATCGATCTTCTGTAGATTAGATTTCTATGATCCCCTCCTTGGATTGGTTTAATTTGCTAGAATGGCTTACAGAAACATTTCACTTACTAGATTACTGGTTTAGTATAAAAGATATAATTCAGAGACCACCAGATGAAAGAGATGTATAGGGTAAGTTATGTGGGAAGGAGCTTCCATGCTCTCTGAGTGTGGTACTCTCCCTAAAACTCAATATGCCATATATTCAATAACCCAGAGGCTCTTCCAGTCTTTTTCATTTGAGCCTTCATTTCATAGGCACGATTGACTTAATAATTGTCTTTGTTCAGAAGATTAATTAAACTTCCATCCCCCTCCACTCATTAGGCTGGGACATAAATTACAACCCTCTAATAAAGTTGTTGGTTCCCTTAGCAGCCAGCTGCCATCATTAGGAGAAATCCAAAAGTTACCTTATTAACAAATACTTAAGTGTGGTTGAAAGGAGCTTGTTGTGAATATCAAGACACCTTTATAGCAGCACTTATCAGTTAGGAAATAACCATGAGTTTTATGAGCTCTGTACCAGAAATACAACAGACCAAATATGTATTTCTTATTATAAATTACCTCACACATACCCATATACACAAGGAGATTATGTGTGTGTGTTTCCAATCATGTGTATAGAGCATATATGATTAATTATAGAGGAAAATTTTTGCTCAAAATGCTAAGGTCAGGTGGATGAAAAAAAGTTTCAAGTGAAAAAACTTCAATACTGAACAACATCAAAACCTGTTAAGGCAGGAGATCCAGAGAATAAAGAACAGTGGAGAGACCCCCCCCCCCCCAAATCTAATGAAGAGATAACAGTATCCTCACCCTGCTTGTAAGTTTGTGAACTCGGGATGGAGACTCTAGACTTCTGTTACATTGTGTATATGAAAATAAACCCAAATGAGGGTTAAAGATTTTGATCCATCAATACCCATGTAGAGCAGCTTTGCAGACAATAGACATTTCTGAATTTTCCCAGGAATTCATCAACTTGATTTGGTATCTACCTATGAGGCCTGCCAGATTACTCAGGCTTATATAAAAATATGCAAGACACTACAAACACATTTTATCCACGAAAAATTAAAGTATATAATTTCCGCTTCCTGAGCCCTCTTCCGTCTTTCTTTGTAGTTATTCCCATGTGGATGATGGTGGTGTTTGTGCAATATGTCCATATGTATGCTTGTGTGGGCTTTTCTGTTTGTATAAGACATAGCGAATGATGATGTTAGTGGGGAAATAAAGACATTTCAGAAGTATTCAACTTTTGTTTTCAGATTGATCCTAAGTATTATCGTATTGGGACAGACCTATCTTTCCAAATAAAGTGACTCAGATTCTAAATTTGTCTTTGAAATTCAAATTCAATAAAGTAATACAGTAATAACTATAATAATTTTATATTGTATTATTAACAATATTAGTAAATAATTCAAAAATTAGTGATTTTAAAACACTCTTTTAAATAACAGCTCAAAATCCTTAAATCTGCTGAGTTATGTTTACTAAAGAACTTAATAAACTGCTGCTGAAACCACAGAGTATGGTAATCCCTTCTCTCACGTTTTATTGCACAGGAAACACCATAGGAGATAGGCTTATAAAAGCTGATGTTTTTTTGCATAAAATGCTAATAAACAAATGACTAAATGAGTTATATCAAAACAATTTTGCAGAATGTTTTGAGATTTGTTCATTAGGTATCAAGGACTGAATTAAAATAAATGAAAAACACAAAAGTTTCATCATAAAACATTTTGGAGTAAGTATTGCTAACTTTATTCATGCACCATTGCTCAGATTATGAATAGAAGCATGTAGTCTTTGTCTATATTTTACTTTTTTGAAAATTTAAAGCACCTGAAGTAGAGTATTGTGTTGGATGAAATTATTGTTTGAATATTCCTATCAGATGATAAGGAAAATCTGAACAAACTTTTTGGCCAGCTAAATATTTTGAGTAAAAAATTGTGTGGCATGAGCTTAAGAGATTGTAAAGTAGAAAATAAAGCAACAGAGATTATAGTGGAGTGAGGAAAATCCAACAAAGAAAGAAAACTGTTGCTCAGAAAACTGCACACTCCTGATAAATTGAAAATGCTTCAATTTACAGAATTAGAAAATTGATGTAATAAGTATGGTAATTGACATGTAGCTTCTAGGAAATGATGAAACAACAGAAACTAGCATTAGCAGTTTGTTCCCAATTTTTAATACTAGGTTCTCCAACTAGGGCTATATTTTATAGTAGGTGGTAGGAAGATTGTGAAGATTCAGAATGAAAGGGAAAAGGCTTGTGATTAATGGGGGCAACCATCCAGGTTGCAATTATCTCAGAAACACTTTCTTGCTCAAAGTTAGAAAGTTATATATGACCTTAGAGAGGAAAGTATAGTAATACCATCTCTGACTGTTAAAAACTGTGAAGAGTCTGAACCTTAATTTTACTGCCTAGTTTACAAGGTATATCATCATGATTTCATGAATGCTAGAAGACCTGGGACTCGTGAGTCAGGGGCAAGTGAAAGTTTTCTGCTTACAGTGTTGGTAGTAGCCAGAGTACTGAAATTTTCTTGTGGTTATTCTCCAAGTCCTGATTCCCACAGGAAAACAAGGGAGTGGGTTATTTCTGCACATGGTGTATTTGCATCACCACTGAGGAATTCCAAGCTAAAATGAACCCAATCTTTATAATGAGCTTCTAGCAAACCTGCTAACACTTTGTCCCAGAGGGAGACATTATCTCCATTTTATGGACAGTGAATAAATCTTCCATTTTATCAGGAGGGAGACAGTATCTCAGTATTCCAAGTATGTTCACTCTAAAAACATCCTTGAAAAGATAGTCTGGAAGAAAACAGTCAGTGCCTCTGCTCATGGGACGTGCAGAAACATGAGAGCTCTCTGGAGAATTGTCTCCCCAAACTAATGTTTCACTGTGTGTCTAATACTTTTATAAACATCTTCTTTCCATTAACTGATTTTATCCTCAGAACTACAAGAAGGAGCTCTCATCCTAATTTTCATGAAGAAGAAAATTAAGCACAGAGAAGTAAGTGATTATCAACTGGTATTTGGTTGTCTGGCTTAGAAGCCATATTCTTAAACCCTGTTATTTATATCTATATCTATAGATAGATAGATATATAAAGAGAGCATCATGGGATACTCACTTCTTCCACATTTTTGATATGATAGATGTGTATAACAGGGAAAAAAACAAATTCAGGATATCCATGTGCCCTAAATAATTGGCCTATTACAAAATGCAGTATTGAAAATAACAAGAAATATTGGGAGTTTGGATTGAAGCAGAGGAAAGTAGTCATTTAAATGAATAGCACATAAAAANAACAGGGAAAAAAACAAATTCAGGATATCCATGTGCCCTAAATAATTGGCCTATTACAAAATGCAGTATTGAAAATAACAAGAAATATTGGGAGTTTGGATTGAAGCAGAGGAAAGTAGTCATTTAAATGAATAGTACATAAAAAGGAAGAAGAAAAGAAAATAGATGGAGACCAGTTAAAGTTTCTACTATTTGCCAATTCCTACTAAGGAAATTGTAGAAGTTATAGAAAGAAAATGTGGGCTTCCCCTGTGTCCCAGTGGTAAAGAATCCACCTGTGATGCAAGAGACACAGGAGATACAGGTTCAATCCCTGGGTCTGGAAGATCCCCTGGAGGAGAGTATGACAACCAATTCTAGTATCCTTGTCTGGAGAATCCCATGGACAGGGAAACCTGGCAGGCTGCAGTCCATAGAGTCACAGAGCTGGACACGACTGAAGATGGAGCATGCGTGTATGCATAGGAAGAGAATGAGGTATGGCAGGGCACNCCCCTGGAGGAGAGTATGACAACCAATTCTAGTATCCTTGTCTGGAGAATCCCATGGACAGGGAAACTTGGCAGGCTGCAGTCCATAGAGTCACAGAGCTGGACACGACTGAAGATGGAGCATGCGTGTATGCATAGGAAGAGAATGAGGCATGGCAGGGCACTTGTTTTTATTATTCTACATGTGTATTCAAATTAAATGTTTAATTCACTGCACCTCTATTTATAGAAGGACTTCCATATTCTAAACCAGTTCTTTTGCTGTGTTTTAATTGTTCAACAAAAATTCACTTAGTTACCGGTGGTAGCCGGTGTTCTAGGTTTTGGCATGTACAGTGGTGAATATGATTGTCTTTGCAATTGTTGAGTTTATGTTTTAGTGGGGAAGAATGGCAATAAACAGACAATCAGATGTGGGCTATAAATAATTAATACACTATGAAGAAAAGTACAGGAGGGTAATGGAAAAAACAATGAGTAAATGTGTTTTAAATAGAGTGTTCATGTAAAGCTCAAATGAGAATGTGTTTTTTCACAAACATTCTAGATAAAATCTTTCTAATGTACATAACTAATAAATTGGTTTAGTAATATGCAGCAGTACCTATCTAGGTGGACCATACAACCATTTTCTACAACATTGTGTTGGTGTGTCATCTCTTACTTTTAAAAACTTTTTTATTTTATATTAGTGTATAGCTAATTAACAATGTTGTGATAGCTTCAGGCACACAACATAACACGTATATATGTATCCATTCTACCCCCAAATCCTCTCCCATCCAGGCTGCCACATAACATTGAGCAGAGTTCCCTGTGCTGTATACTAGGATCTTGTTGGTTATTCATTTTATATAGCAGGGTGTACAGTTGATCCCAAATTCCGTAACAAGAATACAGATTAATCAGGGTGAAAATTGGTAGTCACGAGAGGAAATTGTGGTTTTAACTAGAAATAATAATTTTTCCAGGTAGCTTGCCTTTNTGAGTAAATGTGTTTTAAATAGAGTGTTCATGTAAAGCTCAAATGAGAATGTGTTTTTTCACAAACATTCTAGATAAAATGTCTTTCTAATGTACATAACTAATGAATTGGTTTAGTAATATGCAGCAGTACCTATCTAGGAGGACCATACAACCATTTTCTATAACATTGTATTGGTGTGTCATCTCTTACTTTTTAAAACTTTTTTTATTTTATATTAGTGTATAGCTAATTAACAATGTTGTGATAGCTTCAGGCACACAACATAGAAACTCAGCCACACGTATATATGTATCCATTCTACCCCCAAATCCTCTGCCATCCAGGCTGCCACATAACACTGAGCAGAGTTCCCTGTGCTATATACTAGGATCTTGTTGGTTATTCATTTTAAATATAGCAGGGTGTACAGTTGATCCCAAATTCCGTAACAAGAATACAGATTAATCAGGGTGAAAATTAGTAGTCACGAGAGGAAATTGTGGTTTTAACTAGAAATAATAATTTTTCCAGGTAGCTTGCCTTTTGTGATTGATTAATCTTTGGTTGTTTGGTTTTGTTTTGTTCCAAACCACAGATCCCACTCATGCATCATCTAATTTACTTTGTCATTAAAATCAACTCTTTATAGCTCTTCCTGTTGTGTATGGTCAAAAATGAATGTTTTGTATCTGTAAGGTAGTCTGCATGCTCTGGGAAATATTGCTCCCCAATATCTATACAATCTTCAGGAAACGTCTTAGCTTTCATTAAATGATCCAAAATAATATGATCCAAGATTAAATGATCCAAAATANATTAAAATCAACTCTTTATAGCTCTTGCTGTTGTGTATGGCCAAAAATGAATGTTTTTTTATCTGTAAGGTAGTCTGCATGCTCTGGGAAATATTGCTCCCCAATATCTATACAATCTTCAGGAAATGTCTTAGCTTTCATTAAATGATCCAAAATAATATGACCTAAGATTAAATGATCCAAAATAAGTACACTATATGGTGCCCAGACATGTATCTCTTGTATGTATATATATGCACATATATATTGGAGTAGAAAATGGCAACCTATTCCAGTATTCTTGCCTAGAAAATTCCATGGACAGAAGAGCCTGGTGCACTACAGTCCATGGGGTCACAGAGTTGGACATGACTGAGCACGCATGAGCACACATGGAAGCACATGTTTGTGTATATACATATGTGTGTGTATAAATGTATTTATATATGTGTGTGTATACACACATATATGCTTGTGTGCATACTTATGTGCGGTCAGTCATGTCCAACTCTGTGACATATATATAAAACTTTCTCTGTGTGTGTGTGTATATATATATATCCCAGCAGCCACCTTTGAAAGGGAATTTGAATTCACTTTCAATTAGGTTCTCAAGATAGTTGAGATTACAGAAAGACATCAGGAGTCCTCACAGGACATTATGTTTATTTTGAGAGAATAGGCCAGGTTGATTAAGAGGGCTACATTTAAGAGGAACAAAACAAGTATGGATTATCTCTTGGACAGAGTCACTAGAAATAATTTCTTAGCATGATTATATAAACTTGTTTGTTTATGTCTATTTGGCTCTTAGGTCAGGAACTTAATTTTGTTTCTTACTGTCTTTCTGATATCTAGCAAAACAGGGTACAATGTAGATATTGAATAAATATTTCCTGAATAAATTATTTATTTCTGTAAACTTTTGATATTCATGTATTTGAATCAGTTTTTAAACATAATATTCTAATTTGTTCTCTAACTTTTTAAAAAGTTTTAAAGTTTATTTTATTTATTAATTTTGGCTTTGCTGCATCTTCATTGCTACATGGACTTTTCTCTAATTGTGGCGAGAGTGGGCTACTATCTAGTGGCAGTGTGTAGGTATTGTGGTGGCTTCTCTTGTGGAGCACGGGGTTTAGGGTGCACAGGCTTTAGTAGCATTGCAGCTCCTGGGCACTAGAGCACAGGCTCAATATTTGTGCATGGGCTTAGTTGCCCCACAGCACATGGAATCTTACCTTATCAGGGATCAAACCCGTGTCTCCTGTATTGGCACGTAGATTCTTTATCAGTGAGCCTCCCGGGAAGCCCCTGTTCTCTAACTTTGTAAAGATAATGCAGAAATAAAAATTGCAAAGCTGTAAAAAAAAAAAAAAATGCTAGCCTGCTTGTGTTTGTAACTATCTTCTTTGCTCACATGGCCTGGAATTACAAAAGAAAGAAAGGTATGGAGGAGGGAGGGAGGGAAAGGAGAAGGGGAGGGGGACGGAGGAAAGACAGAAGGAAAGAAGGAAGATAGAAAGCACAACCTAAAGCAGTAAAATTAGCTCAGCCACAGAGGCACACGCTTTAAAAACCAAGCAAAATAAGGTCAAAATGAAATGATTGCTGGTACAACTTTGAAATTGGAAAATACATCACAAAATGGCATTATGAAATAATAGCTGAGAAAAAAGAGGAGATAAATTGCATTTTTTTTCCCTGATGCTGTTTTGTGGAATCACCTACTTTTCTGTTTTTCTATTACTCTCCTGGGTTCTTGTCAGATTCTGAAAAGTTAGCCACCATTACTTTAATGGTCTAGACACAAAGGAGGCTGGTTATAATATAGACTTTGGAAACCAAACAAAATTGACTTTGAATCTTGACGCTGACACCTGCTGGCTGGTGATCTTGAATGAGAAACTTATCTAACCTCTTCAAACCTCATATTTCATATTATTAAAATAAATATGCTGCTGCTGCTAAGTTGCTTCAGTCGTGTCTGACTCTGTGCAACCCCATAGACGGCAGCCCACCAGGCTCCCCCATCCCTGGGATTCTCCGGGCAAGAACACTGGAGTGGGTTGCCATTTCCTTCTCCAATGCGAGAGAGTGAAAAGTGAAAGTGAAGTTGCTCAGTCGTGTCTGACTCAGCGACCCCATGGACTGCAGCCTACCAAGCTCCTCTGCCCATGGGATTTTCCAGGCAAGAGTACTGGAGTGGGGTGCCATTTAGCAATAGCTAACTCAGATTGTTGCTATGAATACTATCATGATAAATCATATAATGGTTAGCTGATGACTACCTCATTAGTGATCAACAGCTGGTATTTGATATTGTTGTAGATAATGTTCTAAACAGATACATAATGAAACGATTCTAGAATGAATAGAATGGTTCTTTTTCATTGGTGTTAATAAACACTGAAAGACCTCTGGGGCCTATGGGAACAATAGTTTAAGGAACATTAATACACAAGCACCTCTGTCACCATCATTAATAAGGCTGGACAGCAGCCTTATTAATTTGATTGTGAGTTAGCATCAAATCCTAAGGATTATCACATTTGGAAAGGAATTAATGTTCTGTACACTTACTATGTATCACGTACAGTTCAAACTATATGACAAGTGTATCTCATTTAATTTATTTCTCATACTGATCCATTTGCTCTGTTTTTCACAAGAGAAAGAATATAACTTGGAGTGATAAATTAACTTGTCGATGATCATACATATAGTTAATAGAGAATTTGGGATTTGAAACTAGAGCCATCTAGCTCAAAAACGTATTGTCTTCCTACTCTGACATGCTGACTTATCTATGCCTTGGATTCACTGGAGTTGGCTCTAATTCTGAAACATCTGTCTCAGGTATGAGAAATCAAGTGGAACTGATTGTATAATGTCCAGAAAGCAGCAAATATGTAGGGTGAAATGCAGATTTGGTCCAAATTCCCAAAGTATTTGTCTTTTTATCCAAGTAAAATTATTTTTAATGTCTTATTTTAAGATCATGTATTTATTTTCATTGGCTTCCCAGGTAACTCAATAGTAAAGAATCTATCTGCCAAGCAGGAAATGCAGGTTTGATCCCTGGTTGGGAAGATCCCCTGGAAAAGATAATGACAACCCACTCCAGTATTTTGTCTGGGAAATCCCATGGACAAAGGAGGTTTGTGAGCTACAGTCCATGGGGTTGCAAAAGAATCAGATATGACTCAGCAACTAAACATCAACAATTTATTTTTGTAATAAAGTCTTATAATTTTTTTCTTTATAGAGGAACACCAAAGAGTCATTGTATTTTGCAAATTAAGAAGGTTGTCTATCAGGCATTGTCTAGTGGACTGGGAATACTATGATAGCCCAAAAGTTAAAGCACTATCCTTGCAGGGTTCCGCTTCCCTGATTGCTCAGTTGGTAAAGAATCTGTCTGCAATGTAGGAGATCCCGGTTTGATTACTGGGTGGGAAAGATCCTCTGGAGAAGGGATAGGCTACCCACCCCAGTATTTTTGGGCTNAGGGTTCCGCTTCCCTGATTGCTCAGTTGGTAAAGAATCTGTCTGCAATGTAGGAGATCCCGGTTTGATTACTGGGTGGGAAAGATCCTCTGGAGAAGGGATAGGCTACCCACCCCAGTATTTTTGGGCTTCCCTTGTGGATCAGCTGGTAAAGAATCTGCCTGCAATGCAGGAGACCTGGGTTTCATCCCTGGGTTGGGAAGATCCCCTGGAGAAGGGAAAGGCTACCCATTCAAGTATTCTGGCCTGGAGAATTCCATGGACTGTATAGTCCTTGGGGTAGCACAACGTTGGACACAACAGAGTGACTTTAATTACTCAAAGCAATGGTCTTTCAAACTCACCCTTTAAATTGATGCACATTTATGACATTATGACTTAAACAATCTAGGCAGCTTAAAGATGTGATGAACTTCTTAATTATGTATTGGGGTACCTCACAGAACTCAAGCATAGGAATGAAACCAGCCTTCAACCAGAGGGACTCAATTGGAATATGAGAAGTACTCAGGAATCCACTCACTTTTATCTCTGCTTCTGTGGTATTGTGGAATAAACAGTTTTCCCCATTTCCCTGTTCACTTTGTGAAACATGGCTATATAAAGCACATACGTGTGTATATGTTACCTTTTGGAACATATAAACCTCTAGCCACTCACTCAGTGTCTCTGAATCCTAACTGCAAATTACAGGAGAGGAGAATCTGAGTAATCAGCTTTAGCTGTGGGCCTCATGTGGGGTGAGGAATGCTCTCATGGAAGCGAGGTGACTTCTGTGGAAATCGGCTATCTAACGTCTCTACAACATATGTGTATATCGAATGTTCTACTTATAATTTCACACATCTCACTATCCGTTCATAGACTTGAGTTATAATATAAAAGCATAAGACTTGCTTTAGGTAGCCAAGTCTTCTCCCAGTCCTGCCTATCTCCCTGCCCTCGGTGGGTGTGTGCATAGGTAGGGTGCCTGTTAATGGTGCTGAAAGTGTTTTGCCCCTCTTTGCAAAAGTGGAGTATGTTGCTTTAAAAAACAGCAGGGCCATTTTCTGTATGTAAACACAGTCAATTTACTGAAGTAAAGAAAACTTAGGCCAGACAAGGGAAAGAAAAGGCAAAGAGTATGGCCAGGAAGATATATTGTGTGTAATCACTTGAGCTTTTCTGGCAGATGGAGGCTCAGTAAACAATAACGCTGTAATAATATTTGCACCCTGTGCAATTCCACCCTAGTTCCATTGTGCCTTTGCCTTTGCTGTGGTCAGCACATATCTGCCTTTGCAATGTGTAATCAGAGGTGCCAGCTGTAGTGAAAGGGAGACTGTGGTATAGATGTCTCTCCACTAGGAACCAAGCAGTGACATGTACATTTTTATGTATGCTTGCTGACAGGCATTTATGATAATAACTTGCAAGGTTTGCTGACCCTGGTTTGACTCAATGTGTTTATTTATGATTTATCCATTCCCATTAGACTGCTTGTTTATGGATGCAAATATCATTGTTAAAGAGAATGCTAAAATTTATTTTTAAAATAACATCTAGCAAAAGCTAAATATTGTTGATAAGCTTTTATTTTCCTATGTAGTGATTCTGTGAATCTTAAAATCTAGCTATCAACTTAGCATAAAGCAAGTATTTTTTGTGCAAATAACCAACACATCACACTTTTTAATAGTATGCCTATCATTATAGCAAATAATTTTATAGGGCAAATTCTTATAATTTAAGTGACTAATTTTACTCATCCATAGATTCATAACAATAAAGTTTATATATAAGTAGCTTATAGCTTATAAACAAAATGAGGTTTCTAGTTTCTTTATCTTAGTTCTAAAGAAATTTATGTACATATATTAAAATATTCAGCAAAAGATTTTAATGAGGCTTTATATAATTTATGGCAGAAATTAAGAACAATGTAAAGGCTAGTGTTTAGATTTTCACTCTTACCTCTGTTTCTTTCTATAAGATGTTTAAATTCTTTTGCATCAGTTTATCGAGTAATAAAATGGCAAATAGAGTTTTATGAAAACCTAAAGTGTTCAGCATATAGCTGACAAAATTAATATATATATGTTGTGTATTTATTGGCATTAATAATGATTAAATTATAATGGAAAATTAAAGAGAGTATTAAATAATAACTAGTGATAAATTAATAGTACTACACTAATTAACTGTACAAGAAAGTGATGATGCATTCTAAGAAGACGGGGACACTATTTCAGTAAATATAGTCATTTCTAAATATATATTATTACTCAACTCCCATCACCAAATTAACCTGATTATTTTACTGATGCAATGGATATAACTAGAATATGAGATAAGAACATTTATCTTTTGTTGATTGTGGATTCCTGGGTAGCTCATCTGGTAAAGAATCCACTGGTAATACAGGAACAGAAGGGATAGGCACCCATCCCAGTGTTCTTGGGCTTTACTGGTGGCTCAGATGGTAAAGAATCCACCCGCAATGTGGAAGATCTGGGTTTGATCCCCAAATTGGGAAGATCCCCTAGAGAAGGATCTCAATCCCTGGGTTGGGAAGATACCCTGGAGTAGGGTATGGCAACCTATACCAGTATTCTTGCCTGGGATTAATATTCTTGTCGGTTCTTGCCATTGACAGAGGAGCCGGGTGGACTACAGTCCATGAGGTCACAAAGAGCTGGACGCAACTGAGCCACTAAGCACATCTTTTGTTTTTAGAAATTCTAATAAGTTGAATAAACAAGCAAACAAAGGAAAAAAAAAATCACCTTTAGAACACAGTATATTTATACTAAGGACTTAATAACGTTAACTTGGACAATAGCAAGAAATAAATTTTGTCTTATATAAACTTAGAGATTTCTAAAAATAATTTTAAACTATACATAAGACAATATATTTTTAAACTGATTTTTATACCTGGAAAATATCAGAAAGTAATCTTTAAAAATTCTGTTTTACAAAACTATTGGAATCATAAAGAGAAAAGAGAATGTCACATTCTAAAGCAAAGATGAAAATATGGTTTGATTATTCTCCATTTTTTAATGAAAGGAGTATCGGCACCAACATGAACTAGAAATAAGTAAGGTTTAATCAAATGAAGAGAAGTGATTTACCTGATAAAGAATTCAAAATAATAGTTATAAAGATGCTCACTGAGGTTTGGAGAACAATGCATAAACAGAGTGAGAATTTTAGAAAAGGGAAAAGATTAGAAAGTAACAAACAAATCACACAGCTGAAGAACTCAGCCATTAAACTCAAATATTCAGTAAAGTGGTTCAAGGTAACTAGATGCAGGAAACTAGATGAAGTAGAAGAATCGTGGGCTCAAAGTCAAGGCGTTGGCATCCATCCATCAGAGGAACAGCAACAACAACAACAACAAAAATGAAAAGGAGTGAAAGGAGCCTAAGGGCAAATATCAACAGAACTGAAGTGAGAAACATATAACAATAAATAATGCAGGGAAAGTCAATAACGCACTTTTAACAATGTATATTTCATTCATAAAAGACTATCAGTAAGGAAACATCGGACTTAAATTGCATGTTAGACCAGATGGAGATAACAGATATTTATATAATATTTTATCCAGTAGCAGCCATGACATTAAAAGTCACTTTCTTCTTGGAAGGAAAGCTATGACAAACCTAGATAGCATATTAAAAAGCAGAGACATCACTTTGCCGACAAAGGTCTGTACAGTCAAAGCTATGATTTTTCCAATAGTCATGTATAGATGTGAGAATTGGACCATAAAATTGGCTGAGTGCTAAAGAACTAATGTTTTCAAACTGTGGTGCTGGAGAAGACTCTTGAGAGTCCATTGGACTGCAAGGAAATCAAACAGTTCTAAAGGAACTCAACCATTAGTATTCATTGAGACGACTGGTGCTAAAGCTGAAGTTCCAATTCTTTGGCCACCTGATGTGAAGAGCCAACTCTTTGAAAAAGACCCTGATGCTGGGAAAGATTGAAGGCACAAAGAGATGGTGGGGGGAGGGTGTGGGATGGGGCAAAGAATGAGATGGTTAGATAGAATCACTCATGCAATGGACATAAATTTGAGCAGTCTCCAGCAGAGAGCGGAGGACAGAGGCAGCTGGCATACTGCAGTCCATGGGCTGCAAAGAGTCAGACACAACTTAGAAACTGAACAACACATTCTTCTCAAGCACATATGAAACATTTTCCACCATTAAACACATTAGGCCACAAAAAAAATCTGAATAAATTTAAGAATATAAAAATTATGTTAAGCATCTTTTCTGATATCACAATGGTATAGAACTAGAAATCAGCTGTAAGATGAAAACTGAAAAATTCATAGATATATGGAGGCAAACAACATATTTTGAACATAGTACTGAACAAATACTGGGTAAAAAAGCAACCAAAAGAGATTTTTGTTTTAATCTGAAAGCAAGTGAAACTAGAATTACAGCATACCAAATCTCATGAGTTATAGAAAAGGGAGTTCATGGGAATAAATGTCTTAATTAAGGAAAAAGAATAGAAAGATCTCAAATAAATGACCTAACCTGACACCTCAGGGAACTGGAGAAAGAAGAACAAAGCCCAAATCTACAAAAAGAAAGAAAATATCAAAGAGACTATAAAGACAACAGAAGATCAATGAAACTAAGAACTGTTTTTTTTTTTTTAAGATAAACAAAATTGACAAACATTTTACTAAACTCATGAAAAAAAGAGAGAGGACTCAGATAATATCAGAAATGAAAGAAGAGACTTTACAGCTGATGCCCACAGAAATAACAAAGGAATAAGGGACTACTACCAATTTTATGCTAACAATTTGAACACCCTAGAGAAAATGCATAAATTCCTAGAAACATATAACCTATGAAGACTGAATCATGAAGAATTAGAAAATCTGAAGTGACCAAATCCTAGAAAAGAGACTGAATCAGTCATCAAGTATCTCCATATAAACAAAAGTCCAGGACTAGATGGCTTCACTGGTTTGAATTCTATGAAACATTTAAAGAAGAAAAAATACCAATCCTTCTTAAACTCTCCCCAAAATAGAGAAAGCAACATTTTCAAACTCATTTAATGAGGCCAGTATTACCTTGATACCAAAACCAAAAAAAGAAAAGGCTAGCATTTCTGTTGAACATTAAAATAAAGGACATAGATGCAAAAATCCACAACAAAATATTAGTAAACTGAATCCAACAATTAAAATAAGAGATGAAAGCATTAAAAGTATCATAAACCATGATCAAGTGAAATTTATTCCAGAGATGTATGTTTCAATGTCATCAAATCAATGTGATACACAAAATTAACAAAGTGAAGGATAAAAATCATATTATCATCTTAATAGATGTAAAAAAATCATTTCACAAAGTTGAACTACATTCATGGTAAAAATTCTCAATAAATTGGTGATAGAGGGAACTACCTCAACATAATAAAGGCCATGTATGACAGTCCCACAGTAAATTTCATACTCATGGTGAAAGGCTGACAGCTTTTCTTCTAAGATCAAGAACAAAACAATGTGCCAATTTTTGCCTCTTTTATTCAACAGAGTACTGGAAGTCCTAGCCAGGGAACTTAGTCAAGAAAAAGAGATAAAAGTCATCTAAATCAGAAGGGTGGTTTCCTCGGTGCGTATGCCCAGCAGTTCTATTTGCAATTTTTAAAGGAATCTCCACACTGTGGAGATGTATATTGTATACATCTAGTATACAGTATAGTAATGGCTGTACTAGTTTGCATTCCCACCAACAGTGTAAGAGGGTTCTCTTTCCTCTACATCCTCTCCAGCATTTATTGCTTGTAGACTTTTGGATCACAGCCATTCTGACTGGTGTGAAATGGTACCTCATTGTATACTATCATATAAGAAACGAAGTGCCAGTCTATGTTCAATACAGGATACAGGATGCTTGGGGCTGGTGTACGGGATGATCTGGGGAGATGGTGTGGGGTGGGAGGTGGGAGGGGGCTTCAGCGTTGGGAGATCGTGCACGCCTGTGGCTGATTCATGTCAATATATAGCAAAACCAATACAGTATTGTAAAGTAGAATAAAGTATTAAAAAAAAATAAATCAGAAGGGAGGAAGTAAAACCATCTCTGTTTGCATTTGACATGATATTACATTTAGAAAACTCTGAAGTTTCTACCAAAAGACCACTAAAATGACATAAATAAGTTCAGTAAATTTGCAGGATATATAATGAATATACAAAAATCAGTTCCATTTCTATACACTAACAACAAATTATATGAGAGATAAATTAAGAATATAGTCCTATTTACAGTTACAATAAAAATAATAAAATACCTAGGTATACATTTAACAAAGCAGGGAAAAGATATTTTCACTATGAGACTTTGAAAATAGAAAATTAAGATACAAATAAATAGAAAGATACTCTGTGCTTATGGATTTAAAAAATTAATATTTTCAAATTGTCTGTACTGCCGAAAGTGTTCTACAGACTCAAAGCAATCCATATTAGAATTCCAATGGCATTTTTCATAGAAATAGAACAAATAATCCTGAAATTTGTATGGAACCACAAAAGACCTGCAATAGCCAAAATATCTTGAGAAAGGAGAATAAAGCTGGAAGCATCGTATTTTCTGGTTTCAAATTAAATTTAAAAACTATAGGTAATAGAAACAATATGATATTGATATAAAAACTGACTTATAGATAAATTGAACAGAATAGAGAGCCTCCAAATAAACCCAAACTAGTGGTCATTTAATTTATGACAAAGGATCCAAGACTATATAATGGGGAAAGGGAGTTCTTTAATAAGTGATGTTGAGAAAACTGGAGAACCACATGCCAAAGAATGAAGCCTATTTACACATACACAAAAGTCAACTCAAAACAGACTGAAGACTTGAACATAAAGCCTGAAATCATAAAACTCCCAGAAGAACACAAAAGGGGTAGGCAATGATTTTTCTTTTCTTTGACTGAAAGCAGAGACAACAAAGCAAAAAATACACGAGAGACTATATCAAACTAAAAATAGGTTTTAAGGATTCTCTTTCTTCTGTGGTTGTAAAAACTGTAAACCTGAAACTCTGAAGATCTTTTGAAAAGATTCTTAATGTAGAGAACAAACAGGTGTGATACACAGACAAATCCCGAGGACACTGCTTGAAATTTCCTTTAGCCAAACTCTACCCTTCTTAAGGGTAAGTTAAAGAGATAGTAAATTCTTTCTTTTTAGCTTAAAATGGATTAAATTGGACTTGATTTGCTTTCAACTAAGAATGCTAAGTGATAATTGCCAGCTGTCTCCTGAGGTTGAATTACTAAAAATCCCTCTGTGTTTTATTTTCCCCAGTTTTTTTTTTTTTCTTTCCATCTAGTTTGCTCTACAGTTGTGCAGGGCTCTGACATTAACTATTGTGCCTGGATTTTTTCTTTTCTTTTTGGAAATAGACATGATTTAAGGCGAAAAATGGAGACATTATTTAGGGAAATTATCAAGAAGTGTTCACTATAAACCTTTATGTCATCATGACAACTTTATTGACTGAGTGTGTACAGTGCACAGACCATGCTTTCAGATATTTGACACTCACTATTTAAACGTCATGAATCATCACTCTGCAAGTTTTGTATTAATAGAATANGTTCACTATAAACCTTTATGTCATCATGACAACTTTATTGACTGAGTGTGTACAGTGCACAGACCATGCTTTCAGATATTTGACACTCACTATTTAAACGTCATGAATCATCACTCTGCAAGTTTTGTATTAATAGAATAGTTATCGGCATTCTACACAGGACAATTTTGAAACTTACACAGATTAAATAACATTGACAACTTTGCTTTGGTCAAGATTCAAACCAGGTCATTCTGATTCCAAAAGCAGTGTTCTTCCCATTAGGTGACAGTACTGATGGGGAAGTCATAATACCCTAGAAATGGTGGCATTTTATGAAGAATATTTAACACTCTGCTGATATGAAAAGTGCAGTTCTTTAAAACATGTGTGTCTTTGCCAACAATATTGTGAGATTTAGCCAAGATGGAGAAAAGGGGAGTTTTCCTTTTCTGCTTACATTGAGAATAAAATAGAGACATGACTATGTTGTAAAGGATTACTCAGTAAAACAGTATTTTTTCATATCTACATAGCAATTTTAGGTGAACTATATACCAAACGGGGACTAACATCACATTTTTGAACAGAATAATTTAATGCTTGCTGAATAGAATTTTGCCTGTGCTATCATTTATCCAGTGATCATTCCTGAATTCAACAAAACTAAAATATCTCTATTCTATATTTGTGTTATATTGACTATGATAAATACAAATAAGAATAAAAATAGGTGTTTATATTCCAGGAATGACTCCTGCAAAGAAAGTGTGTCAATCACATATAATTAATCAGCCAATTCCTAATTTAGAAGGAAATATTCCTCACTATACCAGCAAGTATAAACATAAAATAAACAAAAGTTTGGAAAATAAAGCAATGCAAATGCCCTCTATTTCTATTGTCCCTGAAATTAAGATCACTCTTCCCTTTACATTTACTTTCCACGTGTTGCAAATAGATAGTATATAAGGCAAAAGAGCTAGCATGTTTCAAGCAAAGCATTTCACACTGAATCCAGGCTGGAATTTTGTACTTACCTGAAAAAATTTGATGACTGCCCCCTGGTTCAAATATAAAATTAACCTTTAAGCAGAATTTATAGTTAATCTTAATGATGTCCTTGAGCTGTCTCCTAGAATGCAAGAGTGAATCAGACAAATGAAAGTCACATGGACATGTATAAAATTTGATATGGTGATTGTCGGACTACTCAGATTTATGTTCATTGGCCTAACTACATTCAGTTTAGAGCTATTAGATAAAGCATTTATTCTTTATGAAGTTGGTAATTTGCTTACATACCACTGTTTATGTCATCCCCATAAAAAAACCAAAACTATAAGAATATATACTAAATCCTCTCAACAATATCCGATATAAATTTGGAAAATGTTGAAAGTTTTTTTCAAAAATTTATTTTTATTTAATTACCTTTGGGTAACTTGCTGAAAGCAAGCAAGGCAAAAGTTTATCTGTCTACACAAAAGGGATATTACAGGGTTGCCAATATATCACAATATATTATCTCAAAATGGACAATATGGGATATATGGTCATCACTAAAATATTATAAAGACTCCTCTACAAAATAAATATGTATTCATGGACACTAAAAAAAAGTGACAATGTAAATTGTTGAATCTTTGTATTGCATTTGACTGGTTTAAAAAATATAAGGGTTAAAAGCAGGTTGAAGACAGTTTATGAAGGGCTAAAGTGTGACCATTTATTGAGTACAAAATAGTCTAACCCTAAATGATCTTGATGGAAAAGTGAAATTTAAGTAAAAATGTAAGGACAAAGTGGAGAACTTTATGAGAAGCATAGGAAATCACAATATCTTATTCCTTCTCACACCTGATTTTCCCCTTCAAAGAGAAGGAAATGGTCTGGAGGTCCTATTAGTACAGGTAATGTAATGAAGTTTAGGTCAGATTTAATCCTACACATGACTTTTCAATATTGGTGAAATAGAGGCTGAATATGTCTGGGTGCTGCACACAATTTCATTCAGAACCGATGACACTAAGAACAGATAATAAATCCTTAGCTAATCCTCTATGTGGTATAAAAATATACTGACACTTCAGGGGAATATGAAAGGAGAAGGGCCATGAATCTACTACTTTTCAATTGGTTTCACCCTGTAAGTTTTAATTTTTTCTCTAAATTGTTAAGCCTTGACCACCATGACAAAGGCCTCACCAGTGTTTGTAAGTTTCATTTCAATCGGCTAACAACACATAAGATGTGNCAAAATATCTTGAGAAAGGAGAATAAAGCTGGAAGCATCGTATTTTCTGGTTTCAAATTAAATTTAAAAACTATAGGTAATAGAAACAATATGATATTGATATAAAAACTGACTTATAGATAAATTGAACAGAATAGAGAGCCTCCAAATAAACCCAAACTAGTGGTCATTTAATTTATGACAAAGGATCCAAGACTATATAATGGGGAAAGGGAGTTCTTTAATAAGTGATGTTGAGAAAACTGGAGAACCACATGCCAAAGAATGAAGCCTATTTACACATACACAAAAGTCAACTCAAAACAGACTGAAGACTTGAACATAAAGCCTGAAATCATAAAACTCCCAGAAGAACACAAAAGGGGTAGGCAATGATTTTTCTTTTCTTTGACTGAAAGCAGAGACAACAAAGCAAAAAATACACGAGAGACTATATCAAACTAAAAATAGGTTTTAAGGATTCTCTTTCTTCTGTGGTTGTAAAAACTGTAAACCTGAAACTCTGAAGATCTTTTGAAAAGATTCTTAATGTAGAGAACAAACAGGTGTGATACACAGACAAATCCCGAGGACACTGCTTGAAATTTCCTTTAGCCAAACTCTACCCTTCTTAAGGGTAAGTTAAAGAGATAGTAAATTCTTTCTTTTTAGCTTAAAATGGATTAAATTGGACTTGATTTGCTTTCAACTAAGAATGCTAAGTGATAATTGCCAGCTGTCTCCTGAGGTTGAATTACTAAAAATCCCTCTGTGTTTTATTTTCCCCAGTTTTTTTTTTTTTCTTTCCATCTAGTTTGCTCTACAGTTGTGCAGGGCTCTGACATGAACTATTGTGCCTGGATTTTTTCTTTTCTTTTTGGAAATAGACATGATTTAAGGCGAAAAATGGAGACATTATTTAGGGAAATTATCAAGAAGTGTTCACTATAAACCTTTATGTCATCATGACAACTTTATTGACTGAGTGTGTACAGTGCACAGACCATGCTTTCAGATATTTGACACTCACTATTTAAACGTCATGAATCATCACTCTGCAAGTTTTGTATTAATAGAATAGTTATTGGCATTCTACACAGGAAAATTTTGAAACTTACACAGATTAAATAACATTGACAACTTTGCTTTGGTCAAGATTCAAACCAGGTCATTCTGATTCCAAAAGCAGTGTTCTTCCCATTAGGTGACAGTACTGATGGGGAAGTCATAATACCCTAGAAATGGTGGCATTTTATGAAGAATATTTAACACTCTGCTGATATGAAAAGTGCAGTTCTTTAAAACATGTGTGTCTTTGCCAACAATATTGTGAGATTTAGCCAAGATGGAGAAAAGGGGAGTTTTCCTTTTCTGCTTACATTGAGAATAAAATAGAGACATGACTATGTTGTAAAGGATTACTCAGTAAAACAGTATTTTTTCATATCTACATAGCAATTTTAGGTGAACTATATACCAAACGGGGACTAACATCACATTTTTGAACAGAATAATTTAATGCTTGCTGAATAGAATTTTGCCTGTGCTATCATTTATCCAGTGAGCATTCCTGAATTCAACAAAACTAAAATATCTCTATTCTATATTTGTGTTATATTGACTATGATAAATACAAATAAGAATAAAAATAGGTGTTTATATTCCAGGAATGACTCCTGCAAAGAAAGTGTGTCAATCACATATAATTAATCAGCCACTTCCTAATTTAGAAGGAAATATTCCTCACTATACCAGCAAGTATAAACATAAAATAAACAAAAGTTTGGAAAATAAAGCAATGCAAATGCCCTCTATTTCTATTGTCCCTGAAATTAAGATCACTCTTCCCTTTACATTTACTTTCCACGTGTTGCAAATAGATAGTATATAAGGCAAAAGAGCTAGCATGTTTCAAGCAAAGCATTTCACACTGAATCCAGGCTGGAATTTTGTACTTACCTGAAAAAATTTGATGACTGCCCCCTGGTTCAAATATAAAATTAACCTTTAAGCAGAATTTATAGTTAATCTTAATGATGTCCTTGAGCTGTCTCCTAGAATGCAAGAGTGAATCAGACAAATGAAAGTCACATGGACATGTATAAAATTTGATATGGTGATTGTCGGACTACTCAGATTTATGTTCATTGGCCTAACTACATTCAGTTTAGAGCTATTAGATAAAGCATTTATTCTTTATGAAGTTGGTAATTTGCTTACATACCACTGTTTATGTCATCCCCATAAAAAAACCAAAACTATAAGAATATATACTAAATCCTCTCAACAATATCCGATATAAATTTGGAAAATGTTGAAAGTTTTTTTCAAAAATTTATTTTTATTTAATTACCTTTGGGTAACTTGCTGAAAGCAAGCAAGGCAAAAGTTTATCTGTCTACACAAAAGGGATATTACAGGGTTGCCAATATATCACAATATATTATCTCAAAATGGACAATATGGGATATATGGTCATCACTAAAATATTATAAAGACTCCTCTACAAAATAAATATGTATTCATGGACACTAAAAAAAAGTGACAATGTAAATTGTTGAATCTTTGTATTGCATTTGACTGGTTTAAAAAATATAAGGGTTAAAAGCAGGTTGAAGACAGTTTATGAAGGGCTAAAGTGTGACCATTTATTGAGTACAAAATAGTCTAACCCTAAATGATCTTGATGGAAAAGTGAAATTTAAGTAGAAATGTAAGGACAAAGTGGAGAACTTTATGAGAAGCATAGAAAATCACAATATCTTATTCCTTCTCACACCTGATTTTCCCCTTCAAAGAGAAGGAAATGGTCTGGAGGTCCTATTAGTACAGGTAATGTAATGAAGTTTAGGTCAGATTTAATCCTACACATGACTTTTCAATATTGGTGAAATAGAGGCTGAATATGTCTGGGTGCTGCACACAATTTCATTCAGAACCGATGACACTAAGAACAGATAATAAATCCTTAGCTAATCCTCTATGTGGTATAAAAATATACTGACACTTCAGGGGAATATGAAAGGAGAAGGGCCATGAATCTACTACTTTTCAATTGGTTTCACCCTGTAAGTTTTAATTTTTTCTCTAAATTGTTAAGCCTTGACCACCATGACAAAGGCCTCACCAGTGTTTGTAAGTTTCATTTCAATCGGCTAACAACACATAAGATGTGGGGATGGGGGGGGAGTATGCTCTTGCTCTTCAATACATCTAGCATTGATTTATTGATGTGTTAGGGAGAAAAGTATCCCATAGTTACTGTGTGACACTTTATAGGATAACATTTTTTATGACAAAAATTCAACTCGTAGACATAGAAAAAATAATGATGAGAGAAATCTGTGCATGGCATAAAGATGTAAGTGTCTTCATAAATCTATGAGAAGTATAATCTCTTTGAATAGTAATCAAAGAAGCAGTGTACTCTCAAAATGGACATAGAAATAAGGTCTTGTACTCATGTTTCTAAATCTGAGTTTGATAATCTTTAGAATGAAGCAGTCTGAGCCTTGACAGGTTTTATGGTTATGCCTCCATGAGTACATTCATTTTGGTATTTTATCCAGGAGACACTTGTTGAGCACTAACTATACATAAAGAATTGTGTAAGATTAAAAATTATTTTAAACTTTGCTATCAAAAATATTTAGTAGCACTGAAAGAGAGATAAGATATGTAGTCAAAGTCAGTAGAGATAGAAAAAAATGTCTCTCACGTATCATAAGATGTTAAAGTGCTATAAGTTTAGTTCTCTGATTCTTAAAGAACAAAGTGTATTTGAATTCAGAAGGTCATGTGTAAAGTCCAGGCATGGGTATTTTTAAAACTTTTGCTAATTGGCTTTAAAGTACCAACATTCTTCTGATTTCTAAACTGGTCCTCCTTTCCCTCTCATTGTACAAGTAATATTATACACTCAAAAGTTCTGAGTTGTAAGGAAGGACATATAAATGTGTAGAGGCAGAATGAAAATAATATGAAGTATTGGGTCTAATGGCAAGCTAAGTAGATCATTCAAATTCAATTTCAAATCATCATATTCAGGTTTATACAAGGCATTCTTTTTTGATATTTTTAATAGTCTTTATTTATGCATGAAAATAGTCTTTTTCCTTGCATTTTCACCTTATTTCTTTTTTAATATAAATTTATTTATTTTAATTGGAGGTTAATTACTTTGCAATATTGTACTGGTTTTGCCATACATCAAGACAAGTCTGTTGGCTACATTTGTTCCAGAGTTCAGCAGTTGTGTGTTTATATTCTCCAAGCATCTTATTTGCTGAATATTTTTTGATTTACATTTATATTTTCTAAATCTTATGTAAAGCTCATTATTCAATACCTAGTTATTTCTGGACAGTTCTGACAAAACATGTTCACTGGAGAAGGGAATGGCAAACCACTTCAGCATTCTTGCCTTGATAACCCCATAAACAGTATAAAAGCAAAAAGATATGACACTGAAAGATGAACTCCCCAGGTCAGTAGGTGCCCAATATACTACCAGAGAAGATCAGGGAAATAGCTCCAGAAGGAATGAAGAGGCTAAGCCAAAGCAGAAATGATGCCAGGCTGTGGATGCATCTGGTGTTGAAAGTAAAGTCCAGTGCTGTAAAGAACAATATTGAATAGGAACCTGGAATGTTAGGTCCATGAATCAAGGTAAGTTGGAAGTAGTTAAACAGGAGATGGCAAGAGTGAATATCAACATATTAGGAATCAGTAAACTAAAGTAGATCAGAATGGATGAAGCTAGTGGAATAATGTAATTCCAGCTGTGCTATTTCAAGTCTTTAAAGATGATGCTGTGACGGTGCTGCACTCAGTAGGCCAGCAAATTTGGAAAACTCAGCAGTGGCAACAGGACTGGAAGAGTTCAGTTTTCATTTCAGTTCCAAAGAAGGGCAGTGCAAAAGAATGTTCAAACTACTGCACAATTACATTCCTTTCACATATGAGCAAAGTAATGCTGAAAATTCTCCAAGCTAGGCTTCAACAGTACATGAACCAATACATTCCAGAGGTTCAAGCTGGACTTACAAAAAGCAGAAGAACCAGAGATCAAACTGACGACATCTATTGGTTCATAGAAAAAGCAAGACAATCTTAGAAAAAAAAATCTACTTCTGCTTTATTGGCTATGCCAAATCCTTTGACTGTGTGGATCATAACAAACTGTAGATAATTCTTAAAAAGAGTTGGAAATACCAGGCCACCTTACCTGCATCCTGAGAAATCTGAATGCAGGTCAAGAAACAACAGTTAAAACTGGACATAGAACAATGGACTGGTTCCAAATTGGGTATGTCGAGGCATATGCTGGACTGGATGATGCACATGCTGGAATCAAATTTGCTGGGAGAAATATCAATAACCTCAGATATGCAAATGACACCACCCTTATGGCAGAAAGTGAAGAGAAACTAAAGCGCCTCTTGATTAAAGTGAAAGAGGAGAGTGAAAAAGTTGGCTTACAACTCAGAGTTCAAAAAACAAAGATCATGGCATCTGGTCCCGTCACTTCATGGCAAATAAAAAGAATACATTTGAATCAGTTCTAATGAGGTGGATAAAACTGGAGCCGATTATACAGAGTAAAGTAAGCCAGAAAGAAAAACATCCATACAGTATCAGTTCAGTTCAGTCACTCAGTCGTGTCCAACTCTTTGTGATCCCATGAATCCTAGCACTCCAGGCCTCCCTGTCCAACACCAACTCCCGGAGTTGACTCAAACTCATGTCCATCGAGCAGTGATGCCATCCAGCCATCTCATCCTCTGACATCCCCTTCTCCTCCTGCTCCCAATCCCTCCCAGCATCAGAGTCTTTTCCAATGAGTCAATTCTTCGCACGAGGTGGCCAAAGTACTGGAGTTTCAGCTTTAGCATCATTCCTTCCAAAGAAATCCCAAGGCTGATCTCCTTCAGAATGGACTAGTTGGATCTCCTTGCAGTCCAAGGGACTCTCAAGAGTCTTCTCCAACACCACATTTTAAAAGCATCAATTCGTCGGTGCTCAGCCTTCTTCACAGTCCAAATCTCACATCCATACATGACCACAGGAAAAACCATAGCCTTGACTAGATGGACCTTAGTTGGCAAAATAATGTCTCTACTTTTGAGTATGCTATCTAGGTTGGTCATAACTTTTCTTCCAAGGAGTAAGCGTCTTTTAATTTCATGGCTGCAGTCACCATCTGCAGTGATTTTGGAGCCCCCCAAAATAAAGTCTGACACTGTTTCCACTGTTTCCCCATCTATTTGCCGTGAAGTAATGGGACCAGATGCCATGATCTTCGTTTTCTGAATGTTGAGCTTTAAGCCAACTTTTTTCACTTTCCTCTTTCACTTTCATCAAGAGGCTCTTTAGTTCTTCACTTTCTGTCATAAGAGTCTGCATTTGCATATCTGAGGTTATTGATATTTCTCCCAGCAATCTTGATTCCAGCTTGTATTTCCTCCAGTGCAGCATTTCTCATGATGTACTCTGCATAGAAGTTAAATAGCAGGGTGACAATATACAGCCTTGACATACTCCTTTTCCTATTTGGAACCAGTCTACTGTTTCATGTCCAGTTCTAACTGTTGCTTCTTGACCTGCATACAGGTTTCTCATGAGGCAGGTCAGGTAGTCTGGTATTCCCATCTCTTTCAGAATTTTCCACAGTTTATTGTGATCCACACAGTCAAAGGCTTTGGCACAGTCAATGAAGCAGAAATAGATTTTTTCTGGAACTTTTTTGCTTTATCGATGATCCAGCAGATGTTGGATTAATTAATTAATCCACCAGCTTGAACATCTGGAAGCTCACGGTTCATGTATTGCTGAAGCCTGGCTTGGAGAATTTTGAGCATTACTTTACTAGCATGTGAGATGAGTGCAATTGTGTGGTAGTTTGAACATTCTTTGGCGTTGCTTTTCTTTGGGATTGGAATAAAAACGGACTTTTTCCAGTCCTCTGGCCACTGCTGAGTTTTCCTAATTTTCTGACATATTGAGTGTAGCACTTTCACAGCATCATCTTTCAGGATTTGAAATAACTCAACTGGAATTCCATCACCTCCACTAGTTTTGTTCATAGTGATGCTTTCTAGGGCCCACTTGACTTCACATTCCAGGATGTCTGGCTCTAGGTGAGTGATCACATCATCGTGATTATCTGGGTGATGAAGATCTTTTGTGTATTCTTGCCACCTCTTTCTAATATCTTCTGCTTCTGTTAGGTCCATACCATTTCTGTCCTTTTTTGAGCCCATCTTTGCATAAAATGTTTCCTTGGTATCTCTCATTTTCTTGAAGAGATCTGTAGTCTTTCCCATTCTATTGTTTTCCTCTGTTTCTTTGCTTTGATAGCTGAGGAAGGCTTTCTTTTCTCTCCTTGCTATTCTTCAGAACTCTGCATTCAAATGGGTATATCTTTCTTTTCCCCCCTTTGCTTTTAGCTTCTCTTCTTTTCACAGCTATTTGTAAGGCCTCCCTAGACAGCCATTTTGCTTTTTTGCATTTCTTTTCCAAGGGGATCGTCTTGATTCCTGTCTCCTGTACACTGTCACAAACCTCCGTCCATAGTTTATCAGGCACAGTATCAGGTCTAGTCCCTTAAATCTATTTCTCACTTCCACTGTATAGTCATAAGGGATTTGATTTAGGTCAGACCTGAATGGTCTATTGGTTTTCCCTACTTTCTTCAATTTAAGTCTGAATTTGGCAATAAGGAGTTCATGATCTGAGCCACAGTCAGCTCCCAGTTTTGTTTTTGCTGACTGTATAGAGCTTCTCCATCTTTGGCTGCAAAGAATATAATCAATCTGATTTCAGTGTCGACCATTTGGTGATGTCCATGTGTAGAGTCTTCTCTTGTGTTGTTGGAAGAGGATGTTTGCTATAACCAGTGCGTTCTCTTGGCAGAACTCTATTAGCCTTTGCCCTGCTTCATTTTGTACTCCAAGGCCAAATTTGCCTGTTACTCCAGCTGTTTCTTGACTTCCTACTTTTGCATTCCAGTCTTTTATAATGAAAAGGACATCTTTTGGGGGTGTTAGTTCTAAAAGGTCTTGTAGGTCTTCATAGAACTGTTCAGTTTATTGAGCATTTATTAATCCACTAAGTTGCACAATTTATTTCACTGAATCCTCACAACATTTTATTAGTATCCATATTTTACCAGTTAAGAAACTGAGGCTTGAGGGAAACCTCCTCTTTGTTTGATGATAAAAAAAAATCAAAATAAAAACTTTAAAAATTCTCTATAAAATCTTCAGAATCTTCTTGCCTCCTCTGACAAAACTCAATCCTTTATTACAATCCTCAAGTATGCAGGCCTCTACTATTTCATGCTATGTTGGTCCTGTTGCCATTTATGAATTTGTTGCCTTTGTTTTACTTAATTTTGCATGAATGGCCCTTACTCACCACTGACTGTATGCTTCTTTAGCCTATACCACATTGCATGGTGCATGAAGTTCCATAGGCAATAAGTGTTCAACCGGAGAAGGCAATGGCACCCCACTCCAGAACTCTTGCCTGGAAAATCCCATGGACGGAGGAACCTGGTAGGCTGCAGTCCATGGAGTTGCTGAAGGTCCGACACAACTGAGCAACTTCACTTTCACTTTTCACTTTCATGCACTGGAGAAGGAAACGGCAACCCACTCTAGTGTTCTTGCCTGGAGAATCCCAGGGATGGGGTAGCCTGGTGGGCTGCCGTCTATGGGGGTCGCACAAAGTCAGACATGACTGAAGCGACTTAGCAGCAGCAGCAGCAGCAGCAAGTGTTCAATAAATATTTTAATTTAGTGTTTACTATGAACCTACTATGTACCAAATTTTATATACAGGGACCCTGCCCCTTCTAGACCCTACTCACAATGCAGTACATAGTACACAGTTTGGTACCTCACTTATGAGGTTTCACTTACTTCTCACAGCAATACTGTGAGACAATATTATTTCCATTTGGTAAATAAGGAAATCCAGGTGAAATAGCCAGCCAAAGCTTGTCTGATGCCAGTCAGGTCTTAAAAAAGAGAAGACTGGTAAATGAGACCTCCAGTAAAAACCAAGAACCCCACAAAAGAAATCTGTGTTACTCAAGTTAGATAAGGGCCTTCTGTCATTCTAATGTTTAAATCAATCAGAAATTTTCATTGGCTAGTAAAATAAACATTCTTCTTCAACCCAGGGATCAAACCCAGGTCTCCTGCATTGTAGGTGGATTCTTTACCAGCTGAGCCACAAGGAAAGCCCAAGAATACTGGAGTGGGTGGCCTGTCCCTTCTCCAGTGGATCTTCCCCACCCAGGAATCAAATAAAGGTCTCCTGCATTGCAGATGTATTCTTTACCAACTGAGCTATTAGGGAAGCCCTAATATAATGTAAAACAATGGCCAAATATGATAAAACAATGATTAAAAATTAAGATCACATCTAGAGTAAAGATTACAATACATGCTTAAATATACTCTCAGGCCAAGCTGTTACACCTTGTTCTCTTTAGAAGGGACATTCATTAAGGTTATTTTATTCTCAGTTGTGTGATTACCGTTCCTTTTGCACTGGTCAGCCAAAATGAAAGAAAAAATTCATTTATGATATCTAAAATGAGATCAGTGGGTATTCTATGCATCTTTAAGGGAAGAACTTGGGTAAGAGAATAAAAACGTGATACCCTAGGTGTCCATGAACCAGGGCTGCAGATCTATCCACACTGGAGTACTGACTTTCAGAGGATAAAAAGCTCCTGTTGTGCCTGTACTGGGTATATTGAACTTTATACAGTTTTTAAACAAATGAGTGTGTGGGTCCCAGAGGAAGTCTTGGGGGCTTAACTTGGTCAGCCTGCCACCATGACTAAGAAAAGTTCTTGCCAATAATTCAGTTGGCACTGCTGCTTTGTAGACGAAAGACGGAACAGATGAAAAGCCAAACCTCACTCATTTGAATTTCATTTGAGCATCAGACACTGTTGAGAAAAACTACTAGGTCTTAGACAACGGGCCAGGAAGTCCCTAGAGGGATGAAGATGAATCAGCAAGGTTCTAGACTTCAAACAGCTCAAGGTCTAGTCAGGGAGGACTACTCTGCATTGGTGAAAAAATATGAATTAAAAATTAGTTTTTAAAGTCTTGATTTCCTTTCAGAAAAGGAAAAGCAGCCAACCCGAATGGATCAGTTAGAGATGTACATTCTTGAGTCCCACCAGCTGAATCAGAAATTTTGTAGGGCCCAGAAATCTGCTTTTTAACCAGCTCTCTGGATACTTATGGTGCAGCTAAAGTTTGAGAGCTATTGTCTTCAGAACATGTGACACAGGGGTTGCAGAAGATAAGCAGGTGTTGCCAGGTGGCATAGCCTGGAAACATTTGTGTGACATGTAAGGAAATCTGGCAAACAAATGACACTGAGATGTCTTCAAGCCAGAGAGTAACATGGTCCTGTTTGTATGTTAGAGAGAGCAAGGAGAAAAATGCACTGACATTTTCCCTACTTTAATGATACCCACTTGTAGATATTCCCTCTATGGCTGGCCTGGCAGAAGCTCAGAAGGAACCCAAGCAAAGCTGAAAGGCAACACTGGGGACTTCTTTGGGCTCCAGGGAATCCTCCAGGAGTAATTTCGAGGTTTAGCCATTTTGAGAATTAGAAGATTACTTGTTATTTCGTCAGTGCAGTAACCGTCTCAGAGCACGTTTAAATCAAGTGGTGGCCGAACCCATTCTAATGTGTCTGCAAGATATTCCACTACAGATGTCACCCTGGAAACCCTTTATGTATATTTGACTCATCTATTTCTCACAATGACCTTGTGAAATGCTTTTATCACTTCCATTTAATGATAGGGAAACTGAGGCACAGAGGGATCAAGTAACTTGCTCAGAGTCACACAGCACAGAAAGATGAACTAACTTGTTCAAAGGTCACATAGCTACTTTACAACAGAGCTGGAGTTTGAATCCATACCAGAGCCTAACTTTTTATCATTGCACCAACATACCTTTCTGGTTCCTACTCTTTGTGCATGAAAATCAGTATGCCTGTGTCTTGCGTTGGGGTAGGGATGGGGGGAAAACAGGAATCCTGGAAGCACCTAGGCATTTGCTAGAGGGTGAGTGTGATTTATTCACAGTATGTTTGAAGGCTTCCTGAGGCCCACAGGGAGCAGACAGAGTCAACATCTCTAAGAAATTTTGTCCACTGGCTCATGATCTTAGCTTATTTACCTGTACAGGGAATCCCTACAAACCTGTGACAGGTGCCTCACTAAAGGTGCCAGAAAGAACTGAATTCCTTCTGCTCTGAATAATTTCTAGATTCACAGTCTCTCTTTTTTTAAAATTTGGGGGTTCTTGCTTGGAGAACTCCCTTCCCTGACAGAGAAGACTGGCAGGCCACATCTACAGGGCTGCAGAGTCAGACACGACCGAAGTGAGCCTGTGCGAACAGGCGCAAGGCTTTTTTGGCCTGTGGCAGCTCTGCCCCAGTGAGAGGTGAGCGTGAAGGTGGCACAGCTGCTTGGCTTGTGGGGGCCCTGGCAGCACCAAATGTGCAGGAATATGGACTGCCTCCGCAGCAGGAGTTATGGCCCTGTGGCAGTCTTTTTCCAAGCCTCTTGTAGCTGGTGATCAGAAGGCCTCTTTGGCCAGTCTTTCCTGTAGCTTGACCCTTTCGGGCACTTAGAGGGCTCCCTTGCCTGGGGTCCTTTTCTGTTGTTCTGCACATTAGGCACATAGAGGGGCCCCCCTGACTGAGGTCTTACTCTGTAGATGGGTGAATCAGGCACTTAAAGGAGTACCCTGGGTGAGGTCCTACTCTGTAGTTCAGTGTGGCAGGTGTGTGATGGGCCAGCCTCTCTATTGTTCAGCTGCCTATGCTGGCGTGTAGAGGGAGAGAGGCTATGATGATGGTTCCACCCCCTATGCGTGACTCAGCAGTATCACCTTGCTTCCATGGCTGCCTGGCTTTCTTCCACAAGCCTTTCTCATCACAATCTCCTCCCTCACATCCCCTCAACCCATCTCTCCACAGTCAACAGCAGCCTTCAACCTAGGGTTGCTCCACAATCCCTAAACTCCAGCTCCCAGCTGCTGCACCTTCCAGCAGATTTGTGTCCCCATCCGGGGAATGCATGGCTGCGGCAAGGACTGTCTGATTCACATTCCATTTAGGCTGCCACAGACCAGCTGTTTCACTCTCAGCCTTAAATGTTTCTCCTCTGACTCAGACAGTTGCTCAGATGTGGGGATTGGACTCCTGCTTCAATTCCCCCACTGCTGAGGGCAGGTCCAGTCCTACTAACTACTGTTTTTCCCCTAGTTCCTTCATCCTACTGAGTTTTGTGTGGTTCTATATATTCTTTTTCACTGGTCAGGTACTCCTGTCTGCTCTCAGCTGGTATTCTGCATGTACGTCTGTGTCTGAAGTTGTATTCCTAATGTATCTGTGTGAAGAGATATACTCTACATCCACCTACTCCTCTACCATCTTGTTCTCCACTGTCTCTTCTGCACAGTTTCCTCTGCATAAATAGACCATGTGTCAAATTTGAAAGGGGCCAGTATCCCTAAGAACTTATTGTTACCCATTCCTTCTGCTAAGCATTTTAAACAACATCTTATGCAATAATGACAATAATCAGAGATAAAAATCACTCTCTCTATTTTACCTGAGAACCTGAGGCTAGCTGACTTGCAACAGATAAAAAATAATAGACTGGGATTTGGAATTTAATTCCATCTAAAATAAACTAAGCATAGGTGGCTGCAACCAGCGCACTAAGCACGGCTGAGAGGAGTTACCCCATGTCTGAGGTCAGGGGCAGAAGCCGGGAGGACCCCATGCCTGAAGGGCAGCAGCCAAGAAGAGTTACCCCACATCCGAGGCCAGGGGCAGCAGCCAAGAGGAGCAACCCACATCCAAGGAGCAGTGGCTGCGTGGGTGCAGGAGGGCCTAGAGGAGCTATCCCACATTGAAGGTCAGGAAGGGCAGTGGTAAGGAGATACTCTTTCTTCAAGGTAAGGAGGAGTGTCTGAGCTTTGCTGGAACAGCTGTGAAGAGATACCCCATGCCCAAGGTAAGAAAACCCAAGTAAGATGGTAGGTGTTGCAAGAGGGCATCAGAGAGCAGACACACTGAAACCATATTCACAGAAAACTAGTCAATCTAATCACACTACGACCACAGCCTTGTCTCACTCAATGAAACTAAGCCATGCCCATGGGGCAAACCAAGATGGGTGGAGAGGTCTGACAGATTGTGGTCCACTGGAGAAGGGAATGGCAAGCCACTTCAGTATTCTTGCCTTGAGAACCCCATGAACAGTATGAAAAGGCAAAATGATAGGATACTGAAAGAGGAACTCCGCAGGTCAGTAGGTGCCTAATACGCTATTGGAGATCAGTGGAGAAATAACTCCAGAAAGAATGAAGGGATGGAGCCAAAGCAAAAAAATACCCAGTTGTGCATGTGACTGGTGATGGAAGCAAGGTCCGATGTTGTAAAGAGAAATATTGCATAGGAACTTGGAATGTCCAGTCCATGAATCAAGGCAAATTGGAAGTGGTCAAACAAGAGATGGCAAGAGTGAACGTCGACATTCTAGGAATCAGAGAACTAAAATGGACTGGAATGAGTGAATTTAACTCAGATGACCATTATATCTACTACTGCGGGCAGGAATCCCTCAGAAGAAATGGTGTAGGCATCATGGTCANGCTCCTTCTCAGGCGGATGATGATTGTCCAGAGCACCCCAGAAGGCTTAGTTAGTAAAGAAACCTGCTTAATTCTCTTGTGCCGCCGGACACCGGAGGGGGATGGTCTGCTTCCGACCGGCTATTTCCAATAGGTCCTTTGTTCTGTGCCCGGGACTGCCGGGAGCGTTCCGCGTGGTGGTTATTTTCTCACAGTCTGATGCTAGTCCGTGTTAGATTGTTCTGGCCACGCACGGACCCGATTCTGGCCGCGTTACGACCTGATTCTCGCAAAAATCCCTGAAGCCTGTGTTTCCCCGCGGCCCGCTTGTTAGGAAACTGCGGTGGCGGGTCCCGCTCCTCCCTGCCCAACCCCCACTCGCCGGTGCCGGGGGCAGGCGCTTGCGCTGCCTATCCGCCGGGAGACCCACTGCTGGATTCGTAATCCCTTGGTTTTAATCACCCATTTTTCCTTCCTGTCATGTTGCCGTCCGTGCTTCCCAGGTTCGACCTAGACACGGCTGTGAGAGAGTTTCCTGGAAATTGGAGAGATCTCTTCTTATCAGTCTCTTCCCGGGACAGGATTCCCTTCCAGGGATGGGGCTCCCTCCCTACCTCCTTTGTCTCTTTTCTCATCCCTTATATTTATTCCTACCTGTTTTTGTAGCCGATGATCTGCTTTGCTGGATGCCTGATGTCCTCTGCCAGCATTCAGAAGTTGTTTTGTGGAGTTTATTCAGTTTGAAATGTTCTTTTGATGAAGTAGTGAGGGAGAGAGTGTTCTCCCCGTCCTATTCCTCCGCTATCTTTGGGAACCCCTTATTTTTTTTCTTTATATTAATGATATGAGATGATTCAAAACTTCATTCTTATACCCCGTTAATTCTCCTCTCTACTCAATCCCCAGGAGAACTTTGGTTGTTTGAGTTTATCTGAAGTCCTGCATTGAAAAGAAAAAACAGAATTCTAAGATGGACCCTCCAGATTCCCAGTCCTTGGTTGTTCACTAAAACATTAATTTTAGATTCTGATGTGAAGGGATTTTGCAGATGTTATTTTAAGTCCTGATTCAATGCACTTTAAGATAGGGAGATTATATGTGTATTCTGATCTAATTACCCAAGCCTTTTTAAAACAGAGTTTTCTTTGGTTCATTGTGTAAGAGAATATCAGAAATTTGAAGCATTGATGGACATTCAATGTGCCACTGATAGCTGGAAGATTAAAGGACTTCAGAGAGGCCTCTAGGAGTTAGGAGCAACCCCCCGTAAACAGACAGCAATGATCCTCAGTCTTGCAACCACAGGGAATGAATTCTAGCAACAAGAATGAGCTGAACATGAGAATGGCTTTTCCTCAGAGTGTCCAGATTAGAATTCAGTACTACTGGCAGCCTTATTTCACCTTTGTGATGCTCTAACCAGAGAACAAAGTGTTTCTGCATCAGACTTTTGACCCATAGTACTGTAAGTTAAAAAATAGAAGTTACTTTAAGTTCTTATACTTATGGTAAGTTATTATACAGCAGTATAAAGCAGGAAGTGTGGTTTTGCTTCAAAGTGGTCTTTATATCCTCCTACTTCCCTAAGTAAGCTGTTTCTGACTCCTTTAGTGCTATACCGATTATCTAAACTGTATTCTTAATCTCATGGGAAAATAAATGGGTAGAAGAATTGAGAGGACAGGTGACTTTTTTTTTTAATTACCCATATCCAACCACCTTCCCAGATTCATAGGAACGTCAACTATTCTTTTTCTCCCATATGGCAGCAGTGCAGCTTGAAGAATGTAATATTCCATTTTCTAACTTCTTTACATGATAAGTAGGCATCATTTTCTGTGATCATGAATGCTAAAAACTCCAGAGAACATATGCCAGCTTTTTCTAGGAATTTTTTCACTCTTCTGTACACCTAGTGCCTATTGGAAATAACATGTGAAAGCTGTCTTTCCTTCTCAGAGGCTTTCCCAATTTCCATGACTGATTTTCTTGGGCCCTGCTTATACTAATGGGGATTGGAGCATTCCCCACCCCTCCACCTGTAGAAGGTAAGAGAAAAATGATTTTTACACAATCCTATGAATTCCTTTTAATCTCTAGTTTTCTCTTACATAGACTGCAATGATGGGGTAAATGGTGATATTGGAAAGATCAGTTGGGTACCACTTAATATCTGATAAGGACATTTTGTTGCTGTTCAGTGGCTAAGTCACATCCAACTCCTTGTGACCCCATGAACTGCAGCATGCCAGGCTTCCTTGTCCTTCAGTATATCCCAGAATTTGCTCACACTCATGTCCTCTGAATCGGTGATGCCATCCAACCATATCATCCTCTGTGCCCCTTTCTCCTCCTGCCTTTAATCATTCCCAGCATCAGGTTCTTTTCCAATGAGTCAGCTCTTTGCATCAAGTGGCCAAAGTATTTGAACTTCAGTATCAGTCCTTCTAATGAATATTGAGAAAATATTGATTTCCTTTAAGATTGGCTGTTTTGATCTCTTTGTTGTCCAAGGGACTCTAGAGTCTTCTCCAGCACCACACTCAAAAGCATCAACTCTTCTGTGCTCAGCCTTTTTTATGGTCTGTCTCTGTTAACCATACCATATTTTATGGTCCTTATCTGTACATGACTACTAGAAAAAGCATAGCTTTAATGCTACAGACCTTTGTCTGCAAAGTGATGTCTCTACTTTTTAATTTACTGTCTAGGTTTGTCATAGCTTTTCTGCCAAGAAGCAAGTGTCTTTTAATTTTGTGGCTGCAGTCATTGTCTCAAGCAATCTTGAAGTCCAAGAAAATAAAATCTGTCACAGTTATAGATGATAATGAACTATAAATCATTTGTATACCTATCACCCTTTGAATTTGGATACTTTTTTATGAGTTAGAGTATACTTATTTTAAAAACCCTGTTATAGATATTTTTACTGAGTGAATAATATGATCTGATTTATGATTTCTAAAGGTCACTCTACTCAGAAAAAAAATAGTTTGTAGGAAAGTGAGGTTGAATGTGCAACACAAGTTAGGTAACATGGTGGGTAACCTAGGTCTAGCTATTTAAGGGATGACCCATGGAATAGCAGGAGCAATTCACCTGGGAACTTGTAAGAAATGATGAACCTCAGACCTTACATCAACTTACTAAAGCAGAAATATATATTTTAACAATTTCCCAGAAAATTTGTATGCTCTTTAGAATTTGTGAAGGAAATGTCTAGGTGAGACATTGCTTTGGCTCACCAAAGCTTTGGCTAAAGTGATGAGCTAGAGGAACAGATACAGGATATATTTTTGTGAGATAATTTTCTGATGACTTGTGTGCGATGAGTCAGGAAAAGGATGGAATCCAGAATGATGACTCGTTTTTAGCTTGAGAAACAGTGGGGGTTCGTGATATTTGGAGAAGAATATCCTTGGTGGAAATTAAGGACGAGAGTTCCCATTAGGCCACATCAAGTTAAAATTATCAAGAAAATATCTTTATTGCTAAACCCTGACTCATGCCTACCCCCCACTAACTACTACTCCCATTATATTTATGCTTCAGCCTTACCCCTACTTGAGAATGTGTGATTAGTCTGGTCAATTCCAATCTTTAGCAGACCATTTCTATGCTTCATATTAAAAAAAAAAAGTATATTTAGTTCTTTGGGCCATTTTTTGATTGAGTCATTTATTTTTCTGAAATTGAGCTGCAAGAGTTGCTTGTGTATTTTTGATATTAGTTGTTTGTCAGTTGCTTCGTTTGCTATTATTTTCTCCCATTCTGAAGGCTGTCTTTTCACCTTGCTTATAGTTTCCTTTGTTGTGCAGAAACTTTTAATTAGGTCCCATTTGTTTATTTGTGCTTTCATTTCCAGTATTCTGGGAAGTGGGTCATAGAGGATCCTGCTGTGATTTATGTCTGAAAGTGTTTTGCCTATATTCTCCTCTAGGAGTTTTATAGTTTCTGGTCTTACATTTAGATCTTTAATCCATTTTGAGTTTATTTTTGTGTATAATGTTAGAAAGTGTTCTAGTTTCATTCTTTTACAAGTGGTTGACCAGTTTTCCCAGCACAACTTGTTAAAGAAATTGTCTTTTCTCCATTGTATATTCTTGCCTCCTTTGTCAAAGATAAGGTGTCCATAGGTGCATGGATTTGTCTCTGGGCTTTCTAAATAGACATTTCTCCAAAGAAGACATACAGATGGCTAACAAACATGTGAAAAGATGCTCAACATCACTCATTATTAGAGAAATGCAAATCAAAATCACAATGAGGTACCATTTCATACCAGTCAGAATGGTTGTGATCCAAAAGTCTACAAGCAATAAATGCTGGAGAGGGTGTAGAGAAAAGGGAACCCTCTTACACTGTTGGTGGGAATGCAAACTAGCACAGCCATTATGGAGAACTGTGTAGAGATTCCTTAAAAACCTGGAAATAGAACTGCCTTGTAACCCAGTAATCCCACTGCTGGGCATACACAACGAGGAAACCAGAATTGAAAGAGACACATGTACCCCAATGTTCATCACAGATCTGTTTATAATAGCTAGGACATGGAAGCAACCTAGATGTCCATCAGCAGATGAATGGATAAGAAAGCTGTGGTACATATACACAATGAAGTATTACTCAGTCATTAAAAAGAATACATTTAAATCAGTTCTAATGAAGTGAACAAAACTGGAGCCTATAGAGTGAAGTAAGCCAGAAGGAAAAACACCAATCCAGTATACTAACCCATATATATAGAATTTATAAAGACGGTAACGATAACCCTGTATGAGAGAGAACAAAAGAGACACAGATGTATAGAACAGTCTTTTGGACTCTGTGGGAGAGGGAGAGTGCGGGATGATTTGGGGAATGGCATTGAAACATGTATAATATCATATAAGAAATGAATCACCAGTCCAGATTTGATGCAGGATACAGGATGATTGGGGCTAGTGCACTGGGGTGACCCAGAGGGATGGCATGGGGAGGGAGGGGGGAGGGAGTTTCAGGAAGGGGAACAGGTGTACACCTGTGGCAGATTCANAATGATCCTCAGTCTTGCAACCACAGGGAATGAATTCTAGCAACAAGAATGAGCTGAACATGAGAATGGCTTTTCCTCAGAGTGTCCAGATTAGAATTCAGTACTACTGGCAGCCTTATTTCACCTTTGTGATGCTCTAACCAGAGAACAAAGTGTTTCTGCATCAGACTTTTGACCCATAGTACTGTAAGTTAAAAAATAGAAGTTACTTTAAGTTCTTATACTTATGGTAAGTTATTATACAGCAGTATAAAGCAGGAAGTGTGGTTTTGCTTCAAAGTGGTCTTTATATCCTCCTACTTCTCTAAGTAAGCTGTTTCTGACTCCTTTAGTGCTATACCGATTATCTAAACTGTATTCTTAATCTCATGGGAAAATAAATGGGGAGAAGAATTGAGAGGACAGGTGACTTTTTTTTTTAATTACCCATATCCAACCACCTTCCCAGATTCATAGGAACGTCAACTATTCTTTTTCTCCCATATGGCAGTAGTGCAGCTTGAAGAATGTAATATTCCATTTTCTAACTTCTTTACATGATAAGTAGGCATCATTTTCTGTGATCATGAATGCTAAAAACTCCAGAGAACATATGCCAGCTTTTTCTAGGAATTTTTTCACTCTTCTGTACACCTAGTGCCTATTGGAAATAACATGTGAAAGCTGTCTTTCCTTCTCAGAGGCTTTCCCAATTTCCATGACTGATTTTCTTGGGCCCTGCTTATACTAATGGGGATTGGAGCATTCCCCACCCCTCCACCTGTAGAAGGTAAGAGAAAAATGATTTTTACACAATCCTATGAATTCCTTTTAATCTCTAGTTTTCTCTTACATAGACTGCAATGATGGAGTAAATGGTGATATTGGAAAGATCAGTTGGGTACCACTTAATATCTGATAAGGACATTTTGTTGCTGTTCAGTGGCTAAGTCACATCCAACTCCTTGTGACCCCATGAACTGCAGCATGCCAGGCTTCCTTGTCCTTCAGTATATCCCAGAATTTGCTCACACTCATGTCCTCTGAATCAGGTGATGCCATCCAACCGTATCATCCTCTGTGCCCCTTTCTCCTCCTGCCTTTAATCATTCCCAGCATCAGGTTCTTTTCCAATGAGTCAGCTCTTTGCATCAAGTGGCCAAAGTATTTGAACTTCAGTATCAGTCCTTCTAATGAATATTGAGAAAATATTGATTTCCTTTAAGATTGGCTGTTTTGATCTCTTTGTTGTCCAAGGGACTCTAGAGTCTTCTCCAGCACCACACTCAAAAGCATCAACTCTTCTGTGCTCAGCCTTTTTTATGGTCTGTCTCTGTTAACCATACCATATTTTATGGTCCTTATCTGTACATGACTACTAGAAAAAGCATAGCTTTAATGCTACAGACCTTTGTCTGCAAAGTGATGTCTCTACTTTTTAATTTACTGTCTAGGTTTGTCATAGCTTTTCTGCCAAGGAGCAAGTGTCTTTTAATTTTGTGGCTGCAGTCATTGTCTCAAGCAATCTTGAAGTCCAAGAAAATAAAATCTGTCACAGTTATAGATGATAATGAACTATAAATCATTTGTATACCTATCACCCTTTGAATTTGGATACTTTTTTATGAGTTAGAGTATACTTATTTTAAAAACCCTGTTATAGATATTTTTACTGAGTGAATAATATGATCTGATTTATGATTTCTAAAGGTCACTCTACTCAGAAAAAAAATAGTTTGTAGGAAAGTGAGGTTGAATGTGCAACACAAGTTAGGTAACATGGTGGGTAACCTAGGTCTAGCTATTTAAAGGATGACCCATGGAATAGCAGGAGCAATTCACCTGGGAACTTGTAAGAAATGATGAACCTCAGACCTTACATCAACTTACTAAAGCAGAAATATATATTTTAACAATTTCCCAGAAAATTTGTATGCTCTTTAGAATTTGTGAAGGAAATGTCTAGGTGAGACATTGCTTTGGCTCACCAAAGCTTTGGCTAAAGTGATGAGCTAGAGGAACAGATACAGGATATATTTTTGTGAGATAATTTTCTGATGACTTGTGTGCGATGAGTCAGGAAAAGGATGGAATCCAGAATGATGACTCGTTTTTAGCTTGAGAAACAGTGGGGGTTCGTGATATTTGGAGAAGAATATCCTTGGTGGAAATTAAGGACGAGAGTTCCCATTAGGCCACATCAAGTTAAAATTATCAAGAAAATATCTTTATTGCTAAACCCTGACTCATGCCTACCCCCCACTAACTACTACTCCCATTATATTTATGCTTCAGCCTTACCCCTACTTGAGAATGTGTGATTAGTCTGGTCAATTCCAATCTTTAGCAGACCATTTCTATGCTTCATATTAAAAAAAAAAAGTATATTTAGTTCTTTGGGCCATTTTTTGATTGAGTCATTTATTTTTCTGGAATTGAGCTGCAAGAGTTGCTTGTGTATTTTTGATATTAGTTGTTTGTCAGTTGCTTCGTTTGCTATTATTTTCTCCCATTCTGAAGGCTGTCTTTTCACCTTGCTTATAGTTTCCTTTGTTGTGCAGAAACTTTTAATTAGGTCCCATTTGTTTATTTGTGCTTTCATTTCCAGTATTCTGGGAAGTGGGTCATAGAGGATCCTGCTGTGATTTATGTCTGAAAGTGTTTTGCCTATATTCTCCTCTAGGAGTTTTATAGTTTCTGGTCTTACATTTAGATCTTTAATCCATTTTGAGTTTATTTTTGTGTATAATGTTAGAAAGTGTTCTAGTTTCATTCTTTTACAAGTGGTTGACCAGTTTTCCCAGCACAACTTGTTAAAGAAATTGTCTTTTCTCCATTGTATATTCTTGCCTCCTTTGTCAAAGATAAGGTGTCCATAGGTGCATGGATTTGTCTCTGGGCTTTCTAAATAGACATTTCTCCAAAGAAGACATACAGATGGCTAACAAACATGTGTAAAGATGCTCAACATCACTCATTATTAGAGAAATGCAAATCAAAATCACAATGAGGTACCATTTCACACCAGTCAGAATGGTTGTGATCCAAAAGTCTACAAGCAATAAATGCTGGAGAGGGTGTAGAGAAAAGGGAACCCTCTTACACTGTTGGTGGGAATGCAAACTAGCACAGCCATTATGGAGAACTGTGTAGAGATTCCTTAAAAACCTGGAAATAGAACTGCCTTGTAACCCAGTAATCCCACTGCTGGGCATACACAACGAGGAAACCAGAATTGAAAGAGACACATGTACCCCAATGTTCATCACAGATCTGTTTATAATAGCTAGGACATGGAAGCAACCTAGATGTCCATCAGCAGATGAATGGATAAGAAAGCTGTGGTACATATACACAATGAAGTATTACTCAGTCATTAAAAAGAATACATTTAAATCAGTTCTAATGAAGTGAACAAAACTGGAGCCTATAGAGTGAAGTAAGCCAGAAGGAAAAACACCAATCCAGTATACTAACCCATATATATAGAATTTATAAAGACGGTAACGATAACCCTGTATGAGAGAGAACAAAAGAGACACAGATGTATAGAACAGTCTTTTGGACTCTGTGGGAGAGGGAGAGTGCGGGATGATTTGGGGAATGGCATTGAAACATGTATAATATCATATAAGAAATGAATCACCAGTCCAGGTTTGATGCAGGATACAGGATGATTGGGGCTAGTGCACTGGGGTGACCCAGAGGGATGGCATGGGGAGGGAGGGGGGAGGGAGTTTCAGGAAGGGGAACAGGTGTACACCTGTGGCAGATTCATGTTCATGTATGGCAAAACCAATACAATATTGTAAAGTAATTAGCCTCCAATTAAAACAAATAGATTTAAATTAAGAAAACAAGTATAAGTTTACCAAAAATGTTGTTTTATTTATTTGTCCTTTTACTTGCCAATTCTATTCTTATAGTCATAACTTAGTTAATAGTAATTCTTTCCTTTGTTCTTTCTTCTATCTTCTCTGAGCTAAAATAATTGTCCAAACAAGGCAAAACCATTTCAGATTTTCATTCTAAAGAATGTTAGATTTTTTAAAGGATAATAACCAAGTGATTGTTCAGAAAAAGAAAAATAAAAAAGCAAATACAATAGAAATCACTTCTGTGTCTAATATAATCTTCATTTTCTTTTGTACACCTTTCAAAATCAATGACAACTATACAAAAATCAGTCCTAACTCTGAAAGGGTTGATAGGCAATTTGTGAATACCCATTGGTAGTTGTGGGTAATCATCTCTAATTAGAATATATTAGATAGTACATCTTTTTAATTGCTATGTGTTTTCTGGCTTCCTGGTCAACAAAGAGATACAATCTAACACCTAAAAGCACAATACATCACCATTGCCAGGGCAACATCATTGGAAATAAATCCCCAGGCAGAGCATCATAAGGATTTGGTGATTTCCACGGTGGCTAAGGGAAAATTAAAAGTGATTCTCTAAGGTGGGCTACAAAAAGGCTACAAAATGCTATCAAATATCCCTTTTGATGTGCACTATTTTATTAATAACACTATGTATTTAATGAGTTTCCCTCTATGGAGGTTTCTTGTTCTTTCTTGAGCTGCATTAAGAATAAGGATGGAAAAACTGGTTCAAAAAACAAAGTCCCAGTCTCTTTTTAAAATTTAAAACATTTAAAAAGTAAAATATCCATTTGGGGCCTTTGATATTGCAATATCTAATGTTTATACAGATACTGTTCGTATTCTGATTTGAATTTGAGGAAGCAAAGGTTCTGAAGGGCTCCATATCATTCCACTAATAAGTTGCATAGCTGGAATTAAAACCCATGCTGTCTGACTCCTGAACTTTATTCTTAACCTCATGCTAAAACTGCCCCAACTGGAACGTGCAACACACACACACAAACACAAAAACACACACAGAGTTCTGTACACAAAGCAGGGATAGGATCATTTCGCTGATGTAAAATAAAAATTTGTTCTCTATTTTTGAATGGTTCAGAATGATTTGCACGCCATATTAGATAAATTCTCATGATTATATGTCTATCTGTCTTTTTCCTTAGCAAAAAACATGTAAACACATATAGTTTGCATGTTTTGAAATTACAAAAATGAGCATCTTTAATCATGATTGAATGATTGTAAGTAATATTTATATAGCCATTTCTTGAAAGTTTATCTCTTGATTAGATGCAATAAAAATCTTTGCAAATATTTGCTGAATAATTTCTACTATGGCAATTTGGTAAGGCTGGGATAGAAGTCAGAGGATATAGTAATCTCCAATACAGTTTACCACAATTTTTTAAAAATGTACATCATGTTTACTATGACACCCAAGGCACAAAGTGCAGGCTGGCTTAGCGTCATGTACATTATAGATACTAAGCAAATCTATTTCCCAAAGTATCTACTAGACTTGAGGTAATGGTTTCCTCCTCCAGACCCCTTTAAGGATACCGTGCTTCTCAGTGGGTTTTTTGTTAGCATATTCAGTGGGATAACACTTCATTCTGTGTAGCTCTCACACATATTGTAGGACATTTAGCATGTATGTCCCCTGGTCACTCACTAAAGCCAGTGAAAACTGAAAGTGCCCTCACATTTCCAAATCGCCTTGATGAAGATCAACCAAAGGGATTATGGGAAAATAAAGAATAAAGATTTCTGTCACTTGCCTATCACTTTCTCTCCTTCTCCATATATAACAAACCAGTATAAGCACTCAATAGTGAAGTCGCTCAGTCGTGTCCGACTCTTTGCGACCCCATGGGCTGTAGCCTACCAGGCTCCTCTGTCCATGGGATTTTCCAAGCAATAGTCCTGGAGTGGATTGCCATTTTCTTCTCCAGGAGATCTTCCCAACCCAGGGATCGAAAACCGGGTCTCCCGCATTGTAGACAGATGCTTTACCATCTGAGCCACCAGGGAAGTCTAAGCACTCAATAGGAGGTGCCTATTGAAAGGGGGGGGAAATGCCTATAATGTATAATTGAGAAAAAGATGAAAAGAAGCAAATAATAAGAACACCTTCTCTCAAGAAGGACATTCATGATTCAGGCATCCCCCATCATTATGGATGCAACTGGCTGGAGACAGCATATTAATGATCACTTTTGCACCATGGCTTGGTGGCTGTCAGTTCAGTCGCTCAGTCGTGTCCCACTCTTTGCAACCCCATGAATTGCAGCAAGCCAGGCCTCCCTGTCCATCACCATCTCCCGTAGTTTTTTCCAGTAGTTTGTTTTTTAAAGTTAATGCCATAGAAAGAGTGTACTGTCAGGGAGCACCATCCAAAAGGTTACGAACAACAGTATCCTCACTTTCTGACAAGGCTTCAATCCTACCTTCCCAACCCAGGGACTGAACACAGATCTCCTGCATTAAAGGCAGATTCTTTATGGTCTGAGCCACCAGGGAAGTTCTGACTAACACACAGTCGTATAGTAGTCTTCTTTACCTGTCTTTCTGCAAAAGGACATTGCTTTTGCCTATCACAGCTGGGTCTGGTGGTCACAGGGCACTCTCTACTAGGGTTTGGGAGTTTAATCCTTATTAATTGATGGGCTTCATCATAATTACACTGAGCATAATAGTACTTTGAGATGTAAATATTTTCAAATGTATTCTAAGAAGTATAAACTTATCTCTAATACAGTGTCTATCTAAAACCAAAATCTTAAAACACGGTCTGTATCTTAAATGATTTAATCTAAATTTAAGCATATTCAAAATAATTCTGTTTAACTTTCCTTACATGAACTCCTGTACAGAGCACTTAAAGCAATTATCATCTATATAGGTTATATTAATCATGGACCAACATGTTAAATTTTATTTTGTTATCTTGAATTGTTATTGGAAGTTACTTACCTTTCATAGATTGTAACTGTAAATAATCAAAAACTGTGCTTTATACATATTTGTGTTAACCACCATTCCTGGCACAAGACTAGGAGAGAGAATGCTCAACATATATGTTTTATTTAAAATATTTGTATTTTCCTTAAGCTTTCAGACATGATCTTCTGTGAAATCTCTTCATTCCTTTGCACTCATCTAAAGTTAATTATTAAGACAACTATGCTCCATGTCAATATGACATACAGCATTATGATTTACCAGTCAACTTTATTACTAGATTTGGCATTGTCAGTTTTTCTTTTAACAAACTGCTAACAGATAAAGTACTAAGGATATTAGAAAGTACATTGCTGTAGGAGCTGTTGTTATTGAGGGCAAAAAAGAAAAAAGTTTATACATTTCCCAGAAATATTAATAATTAAAGATTTCCTCAAATTAGACTCACCTTGTAGCTGAAGCTATATCTTTTCTTAAAAAAAAGCTTTTGCCATGGTTTCTACTTGAAGTTTTATTATGCAACTTAATCATAGGTGCCATGCCAACTCAAGGTGTTTAAAATGCATCTATTGTGATGAGTTGACACATCATCATTTTTCAATTATATTAATTTAATTAAATTGCTAATAATGATAATGTCAATAAAACTTCATTTGTTTTTCATATATAAATCACAACCAAATTTTGAACTACTTTAGAAACAGCTCACTCAAACCAGTATCATTAATTTGTATGAGAGAGTATTTTTTAGTAACAGTGTCCTATTATTTTAATTTTTAAAGAATTAAAGTATTGTCCTGAATATTGAATAACCAAAGGGAAATTTATATTACTGACTGTTAGGGCTTCCCTTAAGCAAAATTATGAACGTCCTACAAAGACCAAAAAGGCACAAGTTGCCCTAATGAAAGCATATGCATTTGTTTTCAGGTACATCCATTAGTAATTTCCTTGCTTGAGCCTGTTTCTGGTTCATGTGTCACATTCTCATCTAATATGCCATATTACTATCAAATCTACTCTGTCTTGTGTCATATCTGCTTAGAGTCCTTCTTTCTTAAGAAACTAACTAATGTAATAAACACTAGCTAATGGTTTCACACATAAATTCATTACCCCATTCCAGGAAACACATTTATTATTTGAAAGAAGTTTAGTGGAAACCTGATCATTTGCTCTCCTCTTTCTGGTAGATTTCCAGAGTAGGGGCTAAGTGCTGAGCATACTTAATCCTCATTTTGAAGAATATGACCAGAAACAGTGTGCTTTCCACAAGTGGTCAGGATTTTTGGTCACCTGACTGGGCCACCATGATATAACATATTAGACTAGGAATCTTCACCCTAGCAAAACAAATGATTCTAAACTGTCTTGTAACAAGGATGCTACCTTGTTGCCTCAAATAGTGTTTTGAGGAAATAGTGTTGCCTCAGAGTAGCTAGTGACATTAGATCCCATCTCTTGGGGAATTTGAACATGAAGCAGAGAGCGAAAGAGGGAATCATAGTTGGAGATAATAGAATCAAACAGTAGTCATAAGGGTAGACAATTAGAAAAGAGGGAGAGTGGGTTCTTGTGTTGCTAAATATTTGAAGTAAGGCTATTAGACATTCTCTATTGAGGGACAAGAGGGCTTCCTAGGTAGCACAGTGATAAAAAAAATCAACATGCCAACATGGGACATAAGAGATGCAAGTTTGACCCTTGGGTTGGGAAGATGCTCTAGAAGAGGAAATGGCAATCCACTACAGTATTCTTGGCTGGAAAAGTCCATGGACATTGGAGCTGCTGGGCTACCATCCTTGAAGTCACAAAGAGTGGGACACAACAGAGTGACTGAGCAAATCATAGAATCTCTACCATATATAAGCAAATTTCTTTCAGCAATAGTTTTATTAAAGTATAAAAACATGCAACAAACACATTAATACTTGTTTTTCTATTCTTTCCTAAACTAGAATATGTAATTTCTAATTTAGGTTATAATCTAGAGAAGGGACATGCTTATTGGATGGCTGACTTTATTGTGCTCATTTCAACTGTCTCAGGTAACTTATAACATACAGTTCCAAAGTCCCAGAATTTTTTATTGAGGAGATATATATATATATATAACATATATGACAAAGAAACTTGTTATTTTAAAGTTTTCATATATATATTCAACAGTGTAAATGTCAAAGTGTTAGTCACTCAGTCATGTCCAACTCTTTGTGTCTCCATGGACTATACTATAGCTTGTCAGTCTCCTCTGTCCATGGAATTCTTCAAGCAAGAATACTGGAGTGGGCAGCCACTCAATTCCCAATGGGATCTTCCTGACCCAGGGACTGAACCTGTGTCTCCTGCATTGTAGGCAGATATATGTGTGTGTGTGTACTTATATACAAACACACGCACACAAAGAACTTATGAATCTGAAATAGTTTATAGTAGTTTAAAATGATCTCAAAACCATGCTGAAGTCCCTGGTGATGCATTTAGTGGAAATAATTTGTAATAACACATTTTAACAACTTTACTAAGGAGTAAATGTTATATATAATTTACAATTTGATAAAGTCTTGACATTAGCCTGTCATCATGAAATCAAGACCACAAGTAAGAAAATGACCATATTTATCACCACCAAGTTTCTTTTTGGAGTAGAAAATGGCAACCTACTCCAGTATTCTTGCCTAGAGAATCCCACAGACAGAGGAGCCTAGCAGGCTACAGTTCATGAGGTTGTAATAGGTGGACACGACTTAGCAACGAAACTACCACTACAACCACCACCACCAAATTTCTCTCTTCCTCTCTATCATCTCCCTCTCTTTCTAGCTCTCCTATTTGCAGGCAAACACTGACCTGCTTTCTGACACTAAAGNATCACCACTAAATTTCTTTTTGGAGTAGAAAATGGCAACCCACTCCAGTATTCTTGCCTAGAGAATCCCACAGACAGAGGAGCCTAGCAGGCTACAGTTCATGAGGTTCTAAGAGTTGGACACGACTTAGCAACGAAACCACCACTACAACCACCACCACCAAATTTCTCTCTTCCTCTCTATCATCTCCCTCTCTTTCTAGCTCTTCTATTTGCAGGCAAACACTGACCTGCTTTCTGACACTAAAGGTAAGAATTTTTCAGAATTTTTTATTTATTATAATTAAAATCATACCCTTTATGTGTGGCTTATTTTATTTGAAATGATTATATATTGTTTCTTCCATTTTGTACCATGTAGTTCATTACTTTTTATTGCTGAGTAGGATTATCATGTGAATATGTTGTGCTAGTTTGTATTCTTAACATCAATGTAAAAGAATTCTAGTTTGTCTATATCTTCATCAATGTGTGGCCAGGCCAGTCCTTAGGTATATTATATGTGTGTGTGTGTATACACACCTGCAAACATATATGCATATACATATGTATGTATATATAATTTTAGCATAATAGATACATAATTATGTCTCACTATAGTTATACTTTTCGTTGAACAAATAACTGTGTTGCTTATCTTTTCCTTGTAGCATTTCTTGTCGATATCTTATCTACATATTTGTGTATTTAATCTACTTATATTTTTATTATTGTTGAACTGTCACATCTTTTACCCATTTACAAAAATTAGAAGTTTTCTTTCCTGATTATCGAGTTTTGTGGATTTTTTATATAACCTACATAAGAGTTCATATTTACTCTAAAATTTTTATGGTTTTTAATTTTATATTAAAGTCTATGAACTTTTTACTATATTTGTGTATGATAAGTATGTGTAACATTTTTCTTTTATTTTGTATATCCAGTTGTTTCTATACCAATTGTTGAAAAGACTGTCAGTTTTCAATTGAATTGCCTTTGGAACTCTGTTAAAAATAAATTGTTTATATATGTTAAATCTATTCCTGAACCTTTATAAAATTTTCTTAATGTAACTGTGTATCTTAATGACAACATTACAGAGTCTTGATTACAGTATTTTATAAAATAAACTTTGAAAAAGGTTTATTTTGATTCTCCAAAACTGCTTTCCATACTTCCATATGATTTTCTGAAACAGTTTTGAATTTCTACAAAAGAAAGCCTGCTCAATTTTAGATTGGAAGTGCATTAAATTTATAAATCAATTTGGAGAGAATTTGCATCTTAATTATATTGTGTATAACTTGTAACTAAGGTATATTTCTCTATTTATTAAATCATCCTTAAATTTTTCAGCAAAATTTTATAATTTCTACTGTATGAATAACTTGCATTTTTGTTTTGTTTATCCCAAGATATTTAATAATATTGCTGGTGCCATTTTAAATGGTATTTTAAAAATTTTATTTTCTGATTATTTTTCTGATGTTGCTGAATAGGTACAAATGTAACTAATTTTTGTACGGATCTTCTCTCAGGAACTTGTTAAACTCACTTAGCTCTAGTAGGTTACTTTTTGTTTTTAATTCCATCAAACTTTCTACAGAGATGATTATGTCTGCAAATAAAGGGTTTTACTTCTGTGTCAATCTGGATACCTTTCATTTTGTCTTTCCTTCTTTCTTTCTTCTTTTCTTTCTTTCCTTCTCTTTTCTCTCTCTATTACCTTATTGCTTTGGCTCAGAGCTCTAATATAATGTTGAATAGAAGTAGTATGAATAGATAATCTTGTTACTAAAGTTAGGTAAAACATGAGTGTATGTTAAAATTAAAAGATGCTTGCTTCTCGGAAGAAAAGCTATGAACAACCTAGGCAGTATATTAAAGAACAGAGACATTACTTTGCCAGCAAAGGTCCATCTAGTCAAAGCTATGGTTTTTCCAGTAGTCATGTATGCATGCGAGAGTTGGACTATAAAGAAAGCTGAGTGCTGAAGAATGGATGCTTTTGAACTTGTAGTGTTGGAGAAAGACTCTTGAAAGTCCCTTGGACTGCACTGAGATCCATCCAGTCCATCCTAAAGGAAATCAGTCCTGAATATTCATTGGAGGGCCTAATGTTGAAGCTGAAACTCCAGTACTTTGACCATCTGATGCGAAGAACTGACTCATTGGAAAAGACACTGATGCTAGGAAACACTGAAGACAGGAGGAGAAAGGGACGACAGAGGATAAGATGGTTGGATGGCATCACTGACTCAACAGACATAAGTTTAAGTAAGCTCCCGGAGTTGGTAATGGACAGGCAAGCCTGGCGAGCTGCAGTCCATGCGGTTGCAAAGAGTCGGACATGACTGCGCGACTGAACTGAACTGAGTGCGTGTTAGTTGGCATTCAGATGCATCCAACTCTTGCGATCCTATGGACTGTGTTCTGGCAGCTTCCTTGGTCTATGGGATTCTCCAGGCAAAAATACTAGAGTGGGTTGCCATGCCCTCCTCCAAGCATCTTCCCAACTCTTAGGCCTTCTGCACTGGCAGGCGTGTTCTTTACCACTAGCGCCACCTGGGAAGGCCCTAGGTAAAACCTAACTAGTTTTTGGTTATTAGACTCAAATGGTGAAGAATCCGTCTGCGATGCGTGAGACCTGCATTAGATCCCTGGGATGGGAAGATCCCCTGGAGGAGGGCATGGCAACCCACTCCAGTATAGTGGCCTGGAGACGCCCCATGGACATAGAACCCAGGCAGGCTACTGTCCCGTGGGCTGGCAAAGAGTCGGACATGACTGAGCGACTAAGCACAGCACAGTACAGCAGGACGTTACATACAGGGCTTTCATAGATACTCTTTACCAAGTTGAAGACATTTTCCTTTGTTGTAGCTTTTGTATAGTGTCTGACTGCTTTTGGTATCAGGATAAATCTAACAGTAAAAATAGAAAGTGTTATCTCCTTGTAATTTTTTTTTTTTTTTTTTTTGGTAAAAGATCATGCCAAATTGATATTTCTTCCTTAAATGAAAGTAAAATTTACCAGTGAACCCATTTGGGCTTGACTTTTGTTTTTTGTTGTTGGAAGATGTTTGACTATAAGTCAATTTCTATAACAGATAAAAAGATATTCAGGTTGTTTCGGAGTGAGCTTTTGTTTTTGAGGAAGAATTCATCATTTCATCTAAGTTGTCAAACTTATTAGCATATTTTTTCATGATAGGTTCTTATCATTTTAATATCTGTAAAACCTCTAGTACAGTTTCTCTTTTTTCCATGATCAATTTGGCTAGCTGTTTATTAATGTAATTATCTTCTCAAAGATACAACTTTGGGTTTCATTGGTTTTCTACGTTTGTTTTATTTTCATCTATTTCATTTATTTTTGCTTGGACCTTATAAGTGTCTATTTTTTGTTTAATGTGGGTATTTACAAAATAGCTTCTATGATTCTCCTTAAGGTTTGAACAGATGGAATACAATTATTATAATTCTTTTAATACTGCTGATTCTAGCACATGTGTCAGTTCTAGGATGGCTGCTGCTTCCTCTTCATGACTGGTAACTGAGCATCTTCCTTGCTGGCTGTTAGGTATTTTTGAATTTGTATAAATACTTTTGAGCTTTCTTCTGGGACTCAGTTAAATACCTGGAAAATAGTTTTATCCTTTCAAATTTAGCTTTTACTACTTTTTAAGAATGGCCAGAGCCCTGCTCAGCCTAAGGCTAATTATTCCTCATTGAGTTTACCCTCTTGCAAACTCAACCAAATGCCTCATGTATTGTGAAGTTTTCTCACCAGTGCTTTGTAGTAAAATATAGCTCACAACATTTGTTTACTGTTTCTCGTGGTGACTGACACTCATTTTCTGATATCTGGGGCTTTATAAAACATGTTTCATATATTCTATCTGATATTGGTTTTAGTATGGAGAACAAATCTAGTCATTTTTATTTCATCTTGGCCAGAAATGGAAATCTATGGCATATTTTAAATGTTTATTTACTTAGAAAATATGATATATTAAATATTACATTTAACTGCCAATGCTCTTTAAATTTAAATTATATAATATATATTCTCATGTGTATATATGTATGTCTTAATAGACAAATCTCTTTCACTCTTCATAATATTATTAAAGGTCTCCATTTCAAATAACATTTGATAGTGTTAGTTCTTCAAAGTTTTAAACAAAGTTATATTCTGGTTGTAATTAAGGCATAATTATTCCTTTCTGTCATTGTAAAAAAGTGTCTTTGATAGTTGCTTTTTTCTTTCTTTTTAACTTTGTTGTTTTTGTGGGGGCTTCAGAGGCATAACCAAAAATTAACAAAATATAGAAAATAAAAGTGTCTGAGACTGTGAATCATTTTCTATTAATACCAGTATAATCCTATAATAGAAATAGTATTAATATATGTTATATATGTATTAAAACATTTACTGACTGACCAAAAAAAGGATATAGAAATTTGCATTTTATATTTTTGGCAATTCATTTGCATTTAGCCCAAGTATTTGTTAAATACTTTTATAAAAGCAAGGAATTTTTTTTTCTGATTACTAGTTTTTTTAACATTTACATGCAGAGGAATGTTACTAGAAAGGGCTTTCTTTTCAACTTCTTGTGCTAGAGGTATAATATGAATACTTTATTAGCTGTCAACAGATTGGCTTATAGACATGTGCCTATGCTTCTGTTTAAAACATTATGTCTCCCAGAAATATATTTGCTAGCTAGAGGCATTTTGACGTGTGCACACCTCTTGATGCCTGCAGTAATAAGCAACACCAAATGTAGACAGGTAAAATGTGACATCACAAGAACAGAGTATGAGAATGAGCATACTAAGGCAAATATCACATATCTTTCATTTCTAGTAACAAATAATGTCAACAAGAAGAGCTCAATTATTTTGCTCAAATTGAAAAATACAAAGTGAATAAATACTTAAAAAAATAGTCTTATTTAGGGAAACAGTATTGCCTGTAACTGAAAAACTGAAGATACGTGTCAGACTGTGACAGCATATTTTCCAGTACACCTCTTCAAACATAAAATCTAATCATGTTCACCCTTTCCCATGCCATTTAATCCCTCTCCTTGATATATCCTGCTTCCGCAAATGCTATAATGAAAACTAGGGTTCATGGCAAAACGCAAGCCTCTCTGAGCTCCCTTATCTCTCATTAGTTGAACGCAGGTTTGTAAAATTTTATTCCTTTAGCCCTCTCCTGTGGCCTAAAAGAAATTCAGACATCTATTGTTATAAAAAATGTAAAGGGAATAGCAGCGTAATTTCCTCCCAAAGGAAATATCGTGCAGTTTAATAATATATTGGGAACATGTGGCCAGGTCAGCCTGTTATTTATCCTTTTGCCTAGGCCATTTTATTTAGAAGTCAGCAGAAATAGAACAAGAACATTCTATATAGAATATTTCACTTGTCATTTACTAGTTTCTGTGTTAAAAAAGACTGAAAATTATTTTCCACACTTCTGATTTGATTTGCTTTTCCTTGAAACCGGATAGAGATTAAAAATAAAATGGAAAATATTTAGAAAAGTACTGAAATCACTTTTGATATGGAATATTGTAGCATAGTTTTTAACACTTAAACTTCTCCAGAAATGGAGTAGGGTGCCTAGTAAGTCAGTGAAAAAGCTGCTAAAAGGAATCTTTAAAGCATTGTCATATATACTGTAGAAGGAAGGACTTCTGTCTTAGAATATCTCTGTCCTCTGATAGAGTTTTTTCTTCTGGGATCTAATATCATGTTCTTTTCTAAGTATTATGGGTATATTTCTTAATTTTTCTACTGAAATGTAACTAGAAAGTTATTTACATATTTTACTAATTTTTTTCATCAGAGAACTTTTTACAGACTAGACTCTTAATAAACATATTTATTGTAGTAATAATAATATTACTATATATGATTTATTAGAAAATATCATACAGTTAGCACTGATTATTTTATTAAATATTTATGAAAATGGTAGGAGGCAAGTATTATTTTTTGTCTAACTTCATCAAAGAAGATAACCATCATGAGTTAGCCTGTATTAAAAAATATATGTTAATTAGTAAGTAAACATATGGATAAATGAATGTATAAATTAGAAGTTGGAAGATTATATATTTAATATGTTATATGTATGAACATGAAAGCCTTATGTGTTTTGTCTATGAATATAAGAGCTATTTATTAAAGTTTAATGAAATAATTATATATATTATTATTATTACTCCTGTAATTTTCCATTTTGGCATCTTTTGCAATGCTTATCACAGGTGTATCTGTTCAGTCACTTGGTCATGTCCAACTGTTTGTGATGCTATGGACTGCAGCTCACCAAGCTTTTCTGTCCATCACCAAATCTGGAGCTTGATCAAACTCTTGTCCATCGAATTGGTAATGCCATTCACTCATCTCATCCACTTCATCCCCTTTTCCTCCTGCTTTGAATCTTTCACAGCATCAGGGTCTTTTCCAATGAGTCAGTTCTTAGCATCAGTATTGGAGTTTCAGCTTCAGCATCAGTCCATCCAATGAATATTCAGGACTAATTTCCTTTAGGATTGACTTGTTTGATCTCCTTGCAATCCAAGGGACTCTCAAGAGTCTTCTACAATACCACAGTGCAAAAGCATCTGTTCTTTGACACTCAGATTTCTTTATGATCCAGCTCTCACATCCATACATGATTACTGGAAAACCCATGACTGACTAGACAGACCTTTGTCAGCAAAGTAATGTCTCTGTTTTTTAAATGCTGTTTAGGTTGGTCATAACTTTTCTTCCAAAGAGTAAGTGTCTTTTAATTTCATGGGTGCAGTCACCATCTGCAGTGACTTTGGAGCCCAAGAAAATAAAGTTTGTCACTGTTTCCATTGCTTCCCCATCTATTTGCCATGAAGCAATGGGACCAGATGCCATGATCTTCATCTTTTGAGTGTTGAGTTTTAAGGCAACGTTTTCACTTTCCTCTTTTACTCTTTAGTTCCTTTTCACTTTCTACCATAAGGGTGGTGTCATCTGCATATCTGAGGATATTGATGTTCTCCCTGCAGTCTTGATTCCAGCTTGTGCTTCATGCAGCCCAGCACAATTTTGTATGATGTAATCAGCATATAATTAAATAAGCAGGATGACAATATACAGCCTTGATGTCCTCTCTTCCCAATTTAGAACCAGTCCATTGTTTCATGTCTGGTTCTAACTGTTGCTTCTTACCTACATACAGATTTCTCAGGATGCAGGTCAGGTAGGCTGGTATTCCCATCTCTTTTAGAATTTTCAACCATTGGTTGTGATCCACACAGTCAAATGTTTTAGTGTAGTCAATGAAGCAGAAGTAGATGGTTTTCTGTAATTCTCTTGTTTTATCTATGATCCAACAGATGTTGGCAATTTGATCTCTGGTTCCTCTGCCTTTTCTAAGTCCAGCTTGAACATCAGGACGTTCATGTTTCACATACTGTTGAAGCCTTGCTTGGAGAATTTTGAGCATTACTTTACTAGCATGTGAGATGAGTGCAATTGTGCACTAGTTAGAACATTCTTTGGCATTTCTTTTCTTTGGGATTGGAATGAAAACTGACCTTTTCCAGTCCTGTGGCCTCTGCTGAGTTTTCCAAATTTGCTGGCATATTTAGTGCAGCACTTTCAGTTCAGTTCAGTTTAGTTCAGTTGCTTAGTTGTGTCCAAGTCTTTGTGACCCCATGAATCGCAGCACGCCAGGCCTCCCTGTCCATCACCAACTCCCGGAGTTCACTAAGACTCATGTCCATTGAGTTAGTGATGCCATCCAGCCATCTCATCCTCTGTTGTTCCCTTCTCCTGCCCCCCAATCCCTCCCAGCATCAGAGTCTTTTCCAGTGAGTCAACTCTTCGCATGAGGTGGCCAAAGTACTGGAGTTTCAGCTTTAGCATCATTCCTTCCAAAGAACACCCAGGGCTGATCTCCTTCAGAATGGACTGGTTGGATCTCCTTGCAGTCCAAGGAACTCTCAAGAGTCTTCTCCAACACCACAGTTCAAATCGGTGCTCAGCCTTCTTCACAGTCCAACTCTCACATCCATACATGACTACTGGAAAAACCATAGCCTTGACTAGATGGACCTTATTCGGCAAAGTAATGTCTCTGCTTTTGAATATACTATCTAGATTGGTCATAACTTTTCTTCCAGGAGTAAGTGTCTTTTAATTTCATGGCTGCAGTCACCATCTGCAGTGTTTTTGGAGCCCCCCAAAATAAAGTCTGACACTGTTTCCACTGTTTCCCCATCTATTTCCGATGAAGTGATGGGACTAGATGC
>SJYW01014169.1:1319047-1337589 GCA_006410735.1 Raphicerus campestris
GAGAGAGAGAGAGAGAGAGAGAGAGAGAGAGAGTGGCATCTTCTTATCCATTCATCTGTCAATGGAAACGCTCTATATTTAGGGAGAAACTCTAGGTAAAGATACACACTGAAATTCTTAATTTTTCTTTTTCACTCAACATAAATATCATGCAGAAATTGATGGTGGGAACAAAATTTGATTCATTTTTTTGCTCATCTAAATATTAGGGCAAATGTTTTTATTATTGTTTATCTTTCTATGTATATTATCTATGCATATGTACACAGTGATAGAGGAATCAATAGCAATCTTATTAAAACTATATTTATATTTTTTAACTACAAAGATAGAGGTTTTATGAAAAGAAGACTGTGCTGTGTAAAATCCATCTTATTGGAATAGCAATGTTCTAAGCACTAAGAAAGTTTGGGGTTATATGGAAAAGATTTAATGAAAGAAAGTTCATAGAATGAAAGATTAATTACAAAGGTAGACAAGGAACTTTTAATTTAAAATATAGTTATACCAACCTACTTTTGAATATAACTAATTTTAACATTTGCAGTTGAATATAATTTAGAAATCATAATTTAAAGCTACAGCTTAATATTTGATTCAAGGCACTTTAGCTAATGTTTGTTCATCACCTACTTGCTGTTCAGTGAACAGCTGTATGGAGCTTATTAAAATTCAGAATTCAAGACTACTCCTACTATGCATAATATTATGGACAAAAACAATATGGAGTAATCTAAATGAGCCAGTAAATGTGAAGCAGCAAAAACTCACTTAGAAGAAGCATTTTAATTAAATACCACTTAATTATTATAATCAGATTCTAAATAATTTAATAGAATAAATCACTATGAATCCAGTCATTTTTTTCATCAGTACATGAAACAATCAAATAAGTTTAAGTATAAAGATTTTCTTAGAAAATTCTACCTGATCATAACTTCAAAATTGTCATCTCCTCACGTGCCATGGATTGTAGTAGTGCATTCATCGGATCCTTTGAGGGAGGTCACCACTATCTTCAATACCTCCACCATAGTTTGGCTCCAGGTAAAGAGCAGGAAGGGAACACAGTCCACCCATCAATAGAAAATTGCGTTAAAGACGTTAAAGATTTACTGAGCATGGCCCTGCCCGTCAGAACAAGATCCAGTTTACCCGTCAGTCAGTCTATTCCATCAGGAAGCTTCCATAAGCCTCTTATCCTTCTCCATCAGAGGGAAGACAGACTGAAAACCACAGTCACAGAAAACTAACCAATCTAATCACATGGACCACAGCATTGTCTAACTCAGTGAAACTGTGAGCCATGTCCTCTAGGGCTACCCAAGATGGACAGGTCATGGTGGAGAGTTTTGACAAAATGTGGTCCACTGGAGAAGGGAATGGCAAACCACTTGAGTATTCCTGCCTTGAGAACCCCATAAACAGTATGAAAAGGCAAAAATATATGATGGAAAGACGAACTCCTGAAGTTGGTAGATGCCCAGTATATTACTGGAGACCAATGGAGAAATAACTCCAGAAAGAATAAAGAGACAGCACCAAACCAAAAACAACACCCAGCTGTGGATAGGACTGGTGATAGAAGCAAGGTCCAATGCTGTAAAGAGCAATATTGCATAGGAACCTGGAATGTGAGGTCCACATATCAAGGTAAATTGGACGTGGTCAAACAAGTGATGGCAAGAGTGAACATCAACATTTTAGGAGTCAGCTAACTAAAATGGACTGGAAAGGGTGAATTAACACAGATGACCATTATATCTACTACTGTGGGCAAGAATCCCTTAGAAGAAATGGAATAGCCATCATAGTCAACAAAACAGCCCAAAATGCACTACTTGGATACAGTCTCAAAAATGACAGAATGATCTCTGTTCCTTTCCAAAGCAAACCATTCAGTATCACAGTAATCCAAGTCTATGCCCTGACCAGTAATGCAGAAGAAGCTAAAGTTGAATGGTTCTATGAAGACCTACAAGACCTTCTAGAACTAACACCCCCAAAAGATGTCCTTTTCATTATAGGGGACTGGAATGCAAAAGTAGGAAGTCAAGAAACATCTGGAATAACAAGCAAATATGGCCTTGGAGTACAGAATGAAGCAAGGCAAAGGCTAACACAGTTCTGCCAAGAGAACTCACTGGTTATAGCAAACACCCTCTTCCAACAATACAAGAGAAGATTCTACACATGGACATCACCAGATGGTCAACACCGAAATCAGACTGATTATATTCTTTGCAGCCATAGATGGAGATATTCTATATAGTCAGCAAAAACAAACCAACAGCTGACTGTAGCCCAGATCATGAATTCCTTATAGCCAAATTCAGACTTAAATTGAAGAAAGTATGGAAAACCACTAGACCATTCATGTATGACCTAAATCAAATCCTTAATGATTATACAGTAGAAGTCCTAAATAGATTTAAAGGACTAGATCTGATAGACAGAGTGCCTGATGAACTATGGATGGAGGTTTATGACAGTGTACAGGAGACAAGGAGCAAGACCATCCCCAAGAAAAAGAAATGCAAAAAAGAAAAATGGCTGTCTGAAGAGGTCTTACAAATAGCTGTGAAAAGAAGAGAAGCAAAAAGCAAAGGAGCAAAGGAAAGATATACCCATTTGAATGCAGAGTTCCAAAGAATAGCAAGGAGAGATAAGAAAGCCTTCCTTAGTGGTCAGTGCAAAGAAATAGAGGAAAACAACAGAATGGGAATGACTAGAGATCTCTTCAAGAAAATTAGAGATACAAAGGGAATATTTCATGCAACGATGGGCTCAATAAAGGACAGAAATGGTATGGACCTAACAGAAGCAGAAGATATTAAGAAGAGGAGGCAAGAATACACAGAACTGTACAAAAAAAGTTCTCCATGACCCAGATAATCACGATGGTGTGATTACTCACCTAGAGCCAGAAACCCTGGAATGTGAAGTCAAGTGATCCTTAGAAAGCATCACTACGAACAAAGCTAGTGGAGGAAATGGAATTCCAGATGAGCTATTTCAAATCCTAAAAGATGATGCTGTGAAAGTGCTGCACTCAGCATTCCAGCAAATTTGAAAATCTCAGCGGTGGCCACAGGACTGGAAAATGTCAGTTTTCATTCCAATCCCAAAGAAAAGCAATGTTAAAGAATGCTCAAACTACCACACAATTGCATTCATCTCATATGTTAGCAAAGTAATGCTCAAACTTCTCAAGCCACTCTTCAACAATATGTAAACTGTGATGTTCCAGATGTTCAATTTGTTTTTAGGAAAGGCAGAGGAACCAGAGATCAAATTGTCAACATTTGCTGGATCATGGAAAAAGCAAGAAAGTTCCAGAAAAACATCTATTTCTGCTTTATTGAATATGCCAAAGCCTTTGACTGTGTGGATCACAATAAACTATTGAAAATCCTTTAAGAGATGGGAATATCAGACCACCTGACATGCCTCTTGAGAAGTCTGTATAGAGGTAAGGAAGCAACAATTAGAGCTGTACTCAGAACAACAGACTGGTTCCAAATAGGAAAAGGAGTACGTCAAGGCTGTATACTGTCACCCTGCTTATTTAACTTATATACAGAGTATATCATGGGAAACAGTTAGGCTGGATGTAGCACAAGCTGGATCAAGATTTCTGTGAGAAATATTGATAATCTCAGATATGCAGATGATATTTCCCTTATGGCAGAAAGTGAAGAAGAACTAAAGAGCCTTTTGAGAGTGAAAAAGTTGGCTTAAAGCTCAACATTCTAAATGTTGATCACTCTAAATGATCTTAGTTGAGCTTTAGCCTTTAGCTTTATGGCATCTGATCCCATAACTTCATGGGAAATAGATGTGGAAACAGTGATAGACTTTATTTTTTTCATCTCCAAAATCAGTGCAGATGATGACTGCAGGCATGAAGTAGATGCTTGCTCCTTGGAAGGAAAGTTATGACCAACCTAGACAGCATATTAAAAAGCAGAGACATTACTTTGCCAACATAGGTCCAACTAGTCAAGGCTATGTTTTTTCCAGTAGTTATGTGCAGATGTGAGTGTTGGACTATAAGGAAAGCTGAGTGCCAAAGTACTGATGTTTTTGAATTGTGGTGTTGAAGACTCTTGAGGGTCCCTTGGACTGCAAGGAGATCTAACCAGTCCATTGTAAGGGAAATCAGTCCTGAATGTTCACTGGAAAGACTAATGTTGAAACTGAAACTCCAATACTTTGGCCAACTTATGCCAAGAACTGATTCTTTTGCAAATACCCTGATGCTAGGAAAGATTGAAGGCTGGAGGAGAAGTGGACGACAGAGGATGAGAAGGTTGGATGGCATCACCATCTCAGTGAACATGAGTATGAGTCAACTCTGGGTGTTAGTGATGAACAGGGAAGCCTGGCCTGCTGCAGTCCATGAGGCCGCATGGAGTCAGACATGGTGATTGACTGAACTGAACTGAATGTTTCATAGTCCATTTGTTTAAATTTATAGTTGCTTACTACATACAGAAGCATGACACCAAGTAACACATTTGAATAAGTGCTATATATAAAATATTTTGTTTGTATTTGTTACTCTAAGATGATGGTCTTATTTTGCAAAGCTTTCTTTTCTTGTAAACCTGATTTTTGATGTCAAAAAGGTGCTTTTATGATTGAGATGTTAGAAACACCTGCAAATAAGTTCACAAGGCTATTGCAATGTATTAGACATATCTAAATATCAGTTTCTTAGTGTTCAGAAAATTTTATGGGGAAATTCAAATTTTTAAAAATGTACATCAACAAATTCAGCACCCTGATTTTTTCAACTAACTCTTAATATTTTTGATAATCATAAGGTGGATTATTTGCCACCAAAAAAAAAAAAAAGAAAAAGAAAAAAAGCATGCAGCTTTAATGGTATGAAGCCCAATAAGAGTGAGCATAGCTCCAAAAATAGACCTAGAAAAGGAAAAGTTACAATTTTCAATGTAGAATGCAATTTGAGATTGGGAAAATTATGAGAAATAGAAAAGATCTAGAATATAAATATTTTCCCTTATAAACTTAAACTATGTTGCTGTAAATAACACTAAGATGGTTGCAGTATGGATAAGTGTGGCAGAGTAGGAAGATCCTGAGTTCACTACCTCTCACCGGCACACCAAAATTACAATTACTTACAGAGCAACTATTTCTGAGAATGACCTGAATTCTAGCAGATGAGATTTTCTACAACTGAAGATATAACAAAGGAGCCACAACAAAAATGGTGGGGAAAGGGGGTGAGACATAGTCTAGTTAGGACCCACAGACCAGCACAGAAATCCACAAGCTGGTAGAAAATCACAACCACAGTGGTCTTCACCTAGGAGTAAGGAGTCTGACCCTCACATCATTCTCCCTAGCATGGAAGTCTTGCACTGGAAAATGAACCTCCAAAACATCTTGCTTTAAAAACCACCAAAACTTAGATTGTGGAGAACCAGAGAGAATAGGAAACCTAGATTTCTCTCTTAAAGGGGCATGCAAAATCTCACTCTAAGTTGCAGCACAGAGGTAGCAGTTTGGGAAACTTTGAGGTAGATCCAGTTGTGGTTCAGTTGATAAAGAATTCACCCGTAATGTAGGAGATTGCCAGCAATGCAGGAGACATGGGTTGGATCCTTAGGTTGGGAAGATCTTTTGGAGAAGGAAATGACAACCCTCTCCTGTATTCTTGCTTAGGAAGTCCCATGGACACAGGAGCCTGCTGAGCAACAGTTCATAAGATTGTAGAGTCTGACATAATTTAGTGACTAAACCACACACCAGAAGAGGCAGGAGACAGCTGGGATTCCCCAACTCCTCGGGACTGAGACACTGATGCCTGCCATTTGTGTAATGTTGTTCTATCATGTAGAAATCAGTATTGGTCAATTGGTTGCCATTTTGCAACCTTCCTTGAAAGCCTATTAATGCTGGAAACTGCCCTACCCTGTCAGTACACTTGCAACAATTACATGCCACTGAGCCTCTCAGTAATTTGTACTAAGTTGTACTAAGTGAATGTACTCCATTCACAAGCATGCTCACAGCAATCACACAGTGCAGAGCCAGTTAGCAATGTCAGTGGTCTGTTCTGCCTAACTGCCTACCAGTAGGAGCTGTGCAACCAGCACACCAGAATGCTACCTGAAACTATCATGCCTACAGCAACCACACAAAACAAGGCCTTGCAGCCAGCCAGGCTAAGGTCTGGGCCTGCATGTAATCACTTCTGTCATAGCTGGCTCCATCACAATAGAAAGGTACAAGCAACCCACATAGAGAACATCCCTGAAGCATTTGGCTCTGCTGGCCAGAGAGGAACATGTGCTAGACAGCACAGGAAATCTCCTACATAAGTCCATTCCTCCGAACGTGGGAGAACCACTAAATACAATGAAGTAAACAGAGAATTAGGCAAATCGAGGAAACAAATTTCATTAAGTTGAAAACTGAAAGAACAAGACAAAAAAAAAAAAAACAACCTCAATGAAATGGAAATAAGCATTCTACTAGACAAAGATTCAAGGTAAAATCAAGAAAATGCTCATGAAACTTGGGACAAGAAGAGATGAACAGCATGAGAAATTCAACAAAGAGTTAAAATATATTAAAAAGAATCAATCAGAGCTGAAGAACACAATAACAATGCGAAAATGTGCTAAACAGAATCAGCAGCTGACCAGATGACATAGTAGTATGAATGAGCAATCTGGAAGATAGAGTACTAGAAATTACACATACTTAATAAGATAAAAGTATTAATAAAAATAAGGATAGTTTAAGCTACCTCTGTGATAACATCAAATGTACTATTTGCATTATGAGAGTCTTAAAATGAAGAGAGGAATAAAGAAACAGAGAATTTACTTGAAAAGCTAATAGGTGAAATATTCTGTAACCTGGGGAAGGAAACAGATATATAGGTCCAAAAAGTGCAGAGAATCCTAGACAAGAGGAACTCAAATGGTCTACACCAAGATACATTATACTTAAGAGGATAATATTTGAATATAGAGAATCTGAAAAGCAGCAAAAGAAAAAAAATTAGTTACATACAGGGGAACTCCTATGAGGCTATCTGCTGACTTTTCCACAAGAAATATGTAGTCCAAAAGAGAGTGTGTCAAGAAAGAAATCAAGGAGAAATTTTTTTAAAATACATTGATACAAATGAAAACAGAAATATAACCTACCAAAATCAATGGGATGCAACAAAAGCAGTTCTAAGAGGGAAGTTCATAGTGATACAAGNGAAATATGTAGTCCAGAAGAGAGTGTGTCAAGAAAGAAATCAAGGAGAAATTTTTTTAAAATACATTGATACACATGAAAACAGAAATATAACCTACCAAAATCAATGGGATGCAACAAAAGCAGTTCTAAGAGGGAAGTTCATAGTGATACAAGTCTCCTTCAAGGAAAATCTCAAATAAATAGTCTAACATTATAAGTAAAATAAAAATTGAAGCCAAAATTTAGGAGGAAAAAATAATAATCAGATGGAAATAAATGAAAGAGACTAAAGAAAATAGAAAAGATAAAGGAAACTAAGAGCTGGTTCCTTGAAGGATATACAAAATTAATAAACTTTAGCTAGGCTTATCAAGAAAAATAGAAAGAAGGCCCAAATGTCTAAAATTAGAGGTGAAAGATGAAAAGAGAATTTTTTCCACTGAAATATAAAGAATCACAAGAGATTACTACAAAAAAAATTGTACACCAAAAAATTAGACAACATGGAAGAAATGAAGAAATCTATATAAATACATAATTTTCTAAGACAGAATTGTGAAGAAATAGGAAATCTTAACAGAAATAATATTAGCAATGGATTTGAATCACTAAAACAACAACAACAACATTCAACTAACAAAATTCTAAGACCAGATGGCTCACAGGTGAATTCTAGCAAACATTTCAAGAGTTAATACCTATACTCCTCAAACTCTTTTAAAAATTGAAAAGAAAGGATGACTCCAAATTTGTTCTGTGAGGCTGGTGTTAACCTAAAACCAAAGCCAAACCCAGCATAATAAGAATATTATAGGTCAATATCCCTGATGAATATAGATGAAACAATCATCAACAAAAAGGCAGAGGAACCAGAGATCAAATTGCCAACATCCGCTGGATCATCAAAAAAGCAAGAGAGTTCCAGAAAAACATCTATTTCTGCTTTATTGACTATGCCAAAGCCTTTGACTGTGTGGATTAGAATAAACTCTGGAAAATTCTGAAAGAGATGGGAATGCCAGACCACCTGACCTGCCTCTTGAGAAACCTGTATGCAGGTCAGGAAGCAACAGTTAAAGCTGGACATGGAACAACAGACTGGTTACAAATAGGAAAAGGAGTATGTCAAGACTGTATATTGTCACCCTGTTTATTTAACTTATTATGCAGAGTACATCATGCTAAACACTGGGCTGGAAGAAACACAAGATGAAATCAAGATTGCCAGGAAAAATATCAGTAACCTCAGATATGCAGATGACACCATCCTTATGGCAGAAAGTGAAGAGGAACTAAAAAGCCTCTTAATGAAAGTGAAAGAGGAGAGTGAAAAAGTTGGCTTAAAGCTCAACATTCAGAAAACTAAGATCATGGCATCTGGTCCCATCACTTCATGGGAAATAGATGGGGAAACAGTGGAAACAGTGTCAGACTTTATTTCCTTGGGCTTCAAAATCACTGCAGATGGTGACTGCAGCCAGGAAATTAGAAGATGCTTAGTCCTTGGAAGGAAAGTTATGACCAACCTAGATGGCATATTCAAAAGCAGAGACATTACTTTGCCAACAAATGTCCTTCTAGTCAAGGTTATGGTTTTCCAGTAGTCCTGTATGGATGTGAGAGTTGGAGTGTGAAGAAAGGTGAGCACCGAAGAATTGATGCTTTTGAACTGTGATATGGAGAATACTCTTGAGAGTCCCTTGGACTGCGAGGAGATCCAACCAGTCCATTCTAAAGCAGATGCTAAAGCTGAAACTCCAATAGTTTGACTACCTCATGTGAAGAGTTGACTCATTGGAAAAGTTTCTGATGCTGCGAGGGATTAGGGGCAGAAGAGAAGGGGATGACAGTGGATGAGATGGCTGGTTGGAATCACCAACTCAATGGACATGAGTTTAAGTAAATTCTGGGTGTTGGTGATGGACATGGAAGCCTGGCATGCTGCAATTCATGGGGTCGCAAAGAGTCAGACACGACTGAGTGACTGAAATGAACTGAAATTAAAAATATATTAAAGGAAGCAAACATTCCAGTGAAATTTTCCCCTCAGAGGCAAAGATTATTCAGTGTCTGTAAGTCAATTTATGTTATATAACACATTTATAAAACTAAAGATAAAAATGATATGATTGTCTAACCATGAGAAGGGAAAACATGTGACATAATTTAACATGCATTTATAATAAAAGCTCTCAACAAATTAGGGCTAAAGAAAATTTACCTCAACATAATGAATCCATATATAACAAACCAATAGCTAACATAATCAGTGGAGAAAAAAGATCAGCAACAAGACAAGGATATTCATTCTTACCAGTTTTACTCAACATAGTATTAGAAGTCCTAGTCACTGCAATTAAACAAGAAAAATGCAATAAAAGGTGTCCAGATTGGAAAGAAAGAAGTACCACTATCACTATTTGCAGTTAATATGATATTACTGATAACATACACACACACACACACACACACACGTTTGTATATATTGAACCATAAAGATTCTTCCAAAAAGCTATTAGAGCTAATAAATGAATTCAGTAAAGTTGCAGGATATAAAATTAATATAAAGAAACCTGTTCATTTTTACACATATAGAACTTTCAGAAAGAGAAAGCAAGAAAACAGTTCCATTTACAATTGTGCCAAAAAGAATAAAATACAAAAGAACATATTTAACTAGGTGGTGAAAGACTTGTACACTGAAAACAGTAAGACATTAATTAAATAAATTGTAGATGACACAAGTATATTGAAAGATATACCACGCTAATGAATTGGAAAAATTAATGTGGTTTACATATTCATACTATATAAAGTTACAGTGCAATCCCTATCAAAATGCCTGTTGTATTTTTCACAGAATTAGAAAAAAATAATCCTAAAATTTTATGGAACCACAAAAGACCCTGAATGGCCAAGGCTATCTTAAGAATAGTAAAGCAGGAGATATCATACTCCCTGATTTCTAACTATGCCACACTTATAGTAATTATAGTAATCAAAACAGAATGGTACTGGCAAAAAAGACATACATAGATCAGTGCAACAGAATATAGAGCCCAGAAATAAACCCATGCTTGTAAGAGTAATTAATTCATGACAAGGTAGGCAAAAATATATGGTGAAGAAAAGACATTCTATTCAATATATAAATAATTTTGAGAAACAGGACAGATAAATGCAAAAGAATGAAACTGGACCACTTTATTACACCATATTAAAAAAAAACCCTCAAAATTGTTTAAAGATTTACATGTAACACCTGAAACCATAAAACTACTAGAAGAGAACATAGGCAGTAAACATTAGTCTTAGCAATATATTTTTTGGTATATTCTCTCTTCAGGTAAGACAACAAAAGCAAGAATAAATGAGTAGCACAACATGAACTAAAAAGCTTTTTGCACAGCAAAGGAAATTATCAATCAAATGAAAAGGTGGCCTACTAAATGGGAAAATATATTTGCAAATGAAGTATCCAATATGTGGTTAATACCCAAATATACAAAGAACTCATGTAACTCAATATCAAGAAAATTTAATTTAAAAAAATTTTTATTTTTACTTATTTTGCTTTACAATACTGTATTGGTTTTGCCATACATTGACATAAATCAGCCACGGGTGTATAAGAGATCTCAATTCTGAAGCCCCTCCCACCTCCCACCCCATATCATCTCTCTGGATCATCCCTGTGCATCAGCCCCAAGCATCCTGTATCCTGTATCGAACATAAACTGGCGATTTGTTTCTTACCTGATAGTGTACATGTTTCAATGCCATTCTCCCAAAACATCCCACCCTCTTCCTCTCTCTCTCCCACAGAGTCCAAAAGTCCGTTCTATATATCTGTGTCTCCTTTGCTGTCTCTCATAGAGGGTTATCATTATCATCTTTCTAAATTCCATATATATGTGTTAGTATACTGTACTGGTGTTTTTCTTTCTGGCTTACTTCACTCTGTATAATAGGCTCCAGTTTCATCCATCTCATTAGAACTGAGTCAAATTTATTCTTTTTAATGGCTGAGTAATACTTCATTATGTATATGTACCACAGCTTTCTTATCCATTCATCTGCTGATGGACATCTAGGTTGCTTCCATGTCCTGGTTATTATAAACAGTGCGGCAATGAACATTGGGGTAAATGTGTCTCTTTCAATTCTGGTTTCCTCGGTGTGTATGCTCAGCAGTGGGATTGCTGGGTCACAAGGCAGTTCTATTTGCAATTTTTTAAGGAATCTCCACACTGCCCTCCATAGTGGCTGTACTAGTTTGCATTCCCACCAACAGTGTAAGCGGGTTCCCTTTTCTCCACACCCTCTCCAGCATTTATTGCTTATAGACTTTTGGATCACTGCCATTCTGACTGATGTGAAATGGTACCTCATTGAAAATCTAATTTTAAAAATGGGCAGAGGACATGATTAAATTTTTTTCTGAAGACATATAGATAACCAATGTACACATAGAAAAAGATGCTTAATGTAACAAATTAACTATAAAGGAAATGGAAATCAAAACCTCAATGAGATATTACTTCACATTTGTAACAATGGCAGTTATCAAAAAGACAACAGAAAAATTTTAGCGAGTTTGTGGAGAATTAGAAACACTTACATGCTTTTGGTGGGAATGTAAATCAGTGTAGCTACAGTGGAAAATGATATAGAGGTTCCTCAAAATAACTAAAAATCATATGATCCTGCAATTCCACTCCTGAGTATCTATGCCAAGAAAATGAAAACACTAATTTGAATACATATGTTTACTTCTGTGTTCATCACACTATTATTTACAGTACCCAAGATATGGAAGCAAACTAAATGTTCATCATAGATGAATAGATAAAAAAAGAAATGGTATAAACATAGACACGCACAAGTGAATATTACTTAGCCATAAGAAAGAATGAAAGCTTGCCATTCGTGACAGTGTGAATGGGTTTAGACGGTTTTGTGCTGCACACAAAACAATCATGCAGAGAAAGACAAAGACCATATTATTTCCCTGTATGTGAAGTCTAAAAATACAAAACAAATGGAAAAACAAAACAGACACAGACTCAGAGATTCAGAGAACAAACTGGCTGTTGCCAGTGAGGAATGGGTAGGGGAATGAACATAATATGGAAGAGTTATAACCTACAAGTAATACAATGCATAAGATATGCTATCATGTACAGCATAAGGGACATAGTCAACAATATTGTAATAGCTTCATATGGTGACACATGGTTAGTAAACTTATAGTGGTGATCATTTCATAATGATGAACATTAGTATAGAAATACTGAACCACTATGTTGTATACCTAAAACTAATATTGTATTTCAACTATAATTCAATAAAAAATAAAATAATTCTAGAGCAAAGACATTATTGGAAAACAAATTTTAAACCCTGGTCACTTGTCTAATTCAAGTAAAGAAGGGAACTCATGTATTATGTATGACTTTAAAATGCACATTTCCTTTTTCCATCTACAATTAGGATCTCTTTCAAATACACCTTTTGCATTCCTTTCACTGTGGCCATTATTCATCCAAATGGATCTATGTAGGGGACAACTTCCTAAATGTATAATTACAGTGGTCATACCTTAGGGGCTGTACTTGAACTGAAAATGAATTTCTAATAAATCGGAGTTGGAAGGTGAAGGGATTCTAGCCTTTTATAATGCATGCTAATCCCTCCCTTCTTTTCTACCTCCTGTCTTCTTGTTCCTTCCTCCCTGCCTCCCTTTCTAATTTCCTTCTTTCTATCCTTCTATCATTTCTCCTTCCTCTCTATCATCACATTTGTTTCTCATATACTTTCCTTTTCCATTTTTAAGGATTCCTGTTGAATTGAATTGACCCATTTAAATAATAAAACATTTTTAAAATGAGCTTAATTCTACTTTTCCATATAACATTGCATTCACATATTCTAGACAACTTCGGCAGGGGTGGGAGTATTTTGCCTACCACAATGACACCACATTATGCATATTTTTCATATACTACTTCTCTACCAATCCTTATGTGCTATAGAGTTGAAAGAAGGCATTTTGTAGAACCAAGAAGATGAAATTTTTATTCATTTCATATTTTATACAACTTTAAAAGATTGCTTTCCATTTATGATTATTACAAAATATTGGCTATCTTCCTTCATATTGCACAGCATATTCTTCAGCCTATCCTACAGCCAGTACTTTATACCTACCACTCCCCAACTCCTATATTGCCCATAACCTCTCACCACTGGCAACCAGTAGTTTGTTGTCTATATCTGAGTCTGCTTCTTTTCCATTATATCCAATAGTTTGTTGTATTTTTGTAGATTACACATATGAGTGATATCACACAGTATTTGTTTTTCTCTGTCTAGTATCACTTAGCATTATGCCCATCAAGTCCATCCATGTTGCTGCAAATGGCAAAATTGTGTGTGTGTGTATGTGTGTGTATATTATGTCTTCTTTATTCGTTTGTTAATGGGCTCTTAAGTTGATTTTATGTTTTGGCAATTGTAAATAATGCTGCTATGAACATTGGGATTCCTGTATCTTTTCTGGTTAATGTTTTTGTTTTTCGAGTAAAAGCTTTTAAGTTTAATTGGATTCCATTTGTTTATTTTTTATTTTACTTACTTCAGAAGATGGGTCAAAAATCTTGCTGCAATTTATACTTTATTTTAAAACACCTATTTGCAAATTATTTAAAATGCATTTTTTTCATACACCTTACCCTCTCCTCCTCTCTCCCCATGTTCATAACTCTATTCTGTATGTCTGTTTCTCCATTTCTGCCCTATAAATAAATTCTTCAGTATCATTCTTCTAGAGAATTTAATGCATTAATACAGTTGTTATTTTCTGGCTTATAAAATGAATAATTTGTGAGATGTTAAGTCCTCTTTTGATGTGTCATTTGCCTAGAAAAGCTAAATCACTACTAAAAGTGAAAAGATAGAAACCAACTATTAAGTCTGAAGTCACACTTTCCTGAATTGACTGGTGTTGATGACCGGTGCATTACATACATTGTTTGGCGAAGACAAGTATCCCAGTACTTTACTCATGTGTGTGTGTTAAGTCGCTTCAGTATAGTCCAGCTATATGCGACACTATGAATTGCAGCCTGTCAGGCTCCTCTGTCTGCGATTTTCCAGGTGAGAATATTGGAGTGGATTGCCATGCCCTCCTCCAGGGTATCTTCCCAACTCAGTGATTGAACTCGCATCACTGATGTCTCCCAGCATCAGCAGGCAGGTACTTTACCACTAGTGTCACCTGGAAAGCCCCAGAACTTAAGTCATAATNGAATGGCATTGAAACATGTAAAATACCATATGTGAAACAAATCGCCAGTCCAGGTTTGATGCATGATACAGGATGCTTGGGGCTGGTGCACTGGGATAACCCAGAGGAATGGAATGGGGAGAGAGGAGGGAGGGGAGTTCAGGATGGGGAACACATGTACACTCATGGCTTATTCAAGTGAATGTATGGCAAAACCAATACAATATTGTAAAGTAAAATTAATTAAATTTTTTAAATATTAAAAAAAAATTTTTCCTGAAACTTTGCTGATTTTTCTGACTCCAGCTCAAGGTGCCTTGCCATTTTTGTGTTATGTGAGTGTGTTAATTTTAGTTAAATAGTTATTCTCAATTTTCATGTGTATTCCTTCAGAGAGTTACTAGAAGACCTGGGTTGAGCCTGTTTTATATGGACTTGTTTTCCTATGATCCTAAGGGATTCTTCAGAAAAGATTCATTAGAGTTGATAATGGTCTTTTCATGTTNTTTTTTCCTGAAACTTTGCTGATTTTTCTGACTCCAGCTCAAGGCGCCTTGCCATTTTTGTGTTATGTGAGTGTGTTAATTTTAGTTAAATAGTTATTCTCAATTTTCATGTGTATTCCTTCGGAGAGTTACTAGAAGACCTGGGTTGAGCCTGTTTTATATGGACTTGTTTTCCTATGATCCTAAGGGATTCTCCAGAAAAGATTCATTAGAGTTGATAATGGTCTTTTCATGTTGTTGTTGTTAGCCCTGGAAGTGAAAGAAGGAAATGCAAATAGTGGATAATTAGATTCCAAACCCATGGGTGTACATGTGTTCCCAGATTCATGCCAATGTATGGCAAAACCAATACAATATTGTAAAGTAAAAAATAAATAAATAAATAGATTCCAAACCCAAGTGAGGATAAGCTGTGCCTACTCAGTCTCTCAGTTGTGTCCATGTCCGACTTTGGGAACCTATGGTGTAGCCCACCAGGCTCCTCTGTCCATGGGATTTTCCAGGCAAGAACTTTGGAGTGNATAGATTCCAAACCCAAGTGAGGATAAGCTGTGCCTACTCAGTCTCTCAGTTGTGTCCATGTCCGACTTTGGGAACCTATGGTGTAGCCCACCAGGCTCCTCTGTCCATGGGATTTTCCAGGCAAGAACTTTGGAGTGGGTTTATTTCCCCTCCACTAGGGGATCTTCCTGATCCAGGAATTGAACCAGTGTCTCCAGCACTGGCTGGCAGAATATTTACCACCTAGTTACCTGAGAAGCCTGAGGATAAGCTAGTAACTTTTGAACATTTCCACAAGAGTTTTGTTGTTAATGTTGTTCCAATCGTTGTTTCTGTTTTTCTAAATTTCACCTTTTACCTCCATCTAAAGTTTAGTTCAAAAGAGAAGAGGATCCAGCCTATCTGCTTATACTGGGTGTTTTCTTCTGACTTACTTTTTCTTTTCCCCTCATGATTCTGAATTCTGCATTTGCAGAATCATGACTCTATTTGTGTGTGGAGGAGGGGGAGACTTTTATCTAGCTTGTCATCCTGACGGTGAGGATAGTTTAACCACAGTCACATACAAAAAACTTACAGTTTGACAACTGTTAAGCTACTTGTTTCTAAAGATGCATTCCAAAAGTACTGGGCTTCATCACCATGTTATCTTGAATTAATACTTAAAGTTAGTTCTAATCTTATAAGTGATCACCTTTTTTTAGTTTCATAACTAATTAATTTAAAATTTGAGTTCTAATATTGAATATATTCATAACTAAACAGTGACTATCTAGAAGTTATATTTCTGGAAAATGAATCCCCTTTTCTTGTTATCTCTCTTATAAAATTTTACTTAAAATTTGTCATCCAGCTATGTCTTTTTAAACCCACCTAAAAGCTCTCAACATTTTAGTTCCCAAGGCATTTAGCACATTCTTAAATTTTAGTAACTAGTAACCAAATGTGGGAAATAAATATATCATCAAATAAAACTTAAGTAAGAGAGAAGAATTTCTAGTCCCTGAAAATGCCATATGATCCAATTGAGGCTACAATTCATTTGTTTAGATACTAAATGACAAAATGAAAAACAAAATATAATTGGGATAGTCAATGGTGATCAAATATTAGGCTTTTATAAAGTTTATTATTAATCAAATAGATCTAAAAGAGTTTGTGAATCTGGTATAAGTTCAGAATGTTATCTAGATGTTCAACAATGTTCAAACCGTTTTTAAAGTGCAAATTTTGAGGGGCAATATTTTAACATTGACTAGTGTTAGGATTACAAAAAGAATTCAACAAGTTAGAAATATACTGGATAGAAAATCCCTCATCTTAGTCCCAAGAAGAAAAGGAATTTTTATCTAATATTATGCTCAAAATTTTGCAGAGAATATTTTATAAACTAAAATTAAGTGGTCTTTCTTAAATGTGAGATAGTTGGAGGATCAGTTCAGTTCAGTTCAGTTCAGTTGCTCAGTCGTGTCTGACTCTTTGTGACCCCATGAATCGCAGCACTTTAGGCCTCCCTGTCCATCACCAACTCACGGAGTTTACTCAGACTCAATCCAAATTATCAAAATTTTCCTTTTGGCCCAAATGTAATTTCAAAAACACATGAGAATCTAAGAGGAAACATCTATTAAATAATCATCAAGGGAATGTTTAATCTCATTAGTCCAAAAGGAAACATAAATGCTGAGCTGAATATCTGTCAGCTTAAATTTAAATCTGAAGGTATATTTAAGAAATGTATATAGCAAATATTTTAAGGATAAAATAATACTTTTGTTAAGAATTAATTGAAAATAAAACAAAGGCTATTATATTTATTAAATAGTTTGCTAAATATTTATTTTAAAAACATGTTATGTATGTACTATTCTCTTTTAGCTATACTATCTTTCTTCTTTACAAATCACTCTGTATTTAACTAACAAACTATGCTTGGCTTTATCTTCAAAGTCAAGCCCATGATATTAATATTTTCTATTTACCTGCTGATTTATTTTGCCAATTTTGAACTGAGCGAGGACATGAGCATGTTGTATAGTTTACTGCCTTGAGTTGGACTTGGCCCAAAGCCTAACATACAAAATAGTTTGCATCAAAGGTATTAAACTCAAATCATTTTATGTAGTTTAGGCAAGTGTAGAAATAAAAAGCAACCAGATTAGTACAGGCAGAAGTTATTTATTCAGAGCTTGCTCTAGCAAGGGAGTCAACCACTATTACTTTCATTTTCACAGAATCTCAAAGGAAGGCAAAGGGAGAGGAATGGGAAAGCTTTATAGTAGAAAAGAGGGAAAGCTTCAAGTATGCCCTGACTGGAGGGTGTTGGCAAGGAGAAGCTGTAGGGAGGCTTACTCGAAGTTTTCTGCATATTTAGTTTTCTCAATTAGAATTAAAATGGAAACAGGACAAATATTAGCAAAGCAACCAATTACTAATCGGATGCTAGTCACTTGGAGCTAATTGTTATAGGAGTTATTGTTTGTCTGTATAGATTGTTTTGTAGAGACAGTGGTCTGACTTCCTATAAGTTTGACTTATAGATAGTAAGATGGCTTTCTGGACTGGTTACTGTAGATAGAGTTGGATTTTACATAAAGAGGCTCACAGCTATTGTCCTGATACATAATACTTTACCAAAATAATCTTTTAATAAACCTTATATCTATAAATGAATAGAGATGCATAAAAGTAAAGCATGAAATTCCTCAGTGATCATATTTGATCTAACTTCAGCTACTATAGACAAGCAATTTCAAAATTCTATTTTGACCTTTACAAGATCATGAATCTTCAAAAATGTCTAAAACTAGACTAGAATAGATAAGTTTCAGATATAAAACTGGGAACAGTAACTATAACTGAAAAGAAAGAAAGATAGTGAACTGGAATTCACCTGTGGATCATGGCATCTGATCCCATCACTTCATGGGAAATAGATAGGGAAACAGTGGAAACAGCGTCAGACTTTATTTTGGGGGGCTCCAAAATCACTGCAGATGGTGATTGCAGCCATG
>SJYW01014169.1:1338009-1410617 GCA_006410735.1 Raphicerus campestris
ATCTTTCTTCTTTACAAATCACTCTGTATTTAACTAACAAACTATGCTTGGCTTTATCTTCAAAGTCAAGCCCATGATATTAATATTTTCTATTTACCTGCTGATTTATTTTGCCAATTTTGAACTGAGCGAGGACATGAGCATGTTGTATAGTTTACTGCCTTGAGTTGGACTTGGCCCAAAGCCTAACATACAAAATAGTTTGCATCAAAGGTATTAAACTCAAATCATTTTATGTAGTTTAGGCAAGTGTAGAAATAAAAAGCAACCAGATTAGTACAGGCAGAAGTTATTTATTCAGAGCTTGCTCTAGCAAGGGAGTCAACCACTATTACTTTCATTTTCACAGAATCTCAAAGGAAGGCAAAGGGAGAGGAATGGGAAAGCTTTATAGTAGAAAAGAGGGAAAGCTTCAAGTATGCCCTGACTGGAGGGTGTTGGCAAGGAGAAGCTGTAGGGAGGCTTACTCGAAGTTTTCTGCATATTTAGTTTTCTCAATTAGAATTAAAATGGAAACAGGACAAATATTAGCAAAGCAACCAATTACTAATCGGATGCTAGTCACTTGGAGCTAATTGTTATAGGAGTTATTGTTTGTCTGTATAGATTGTTTTGTAGAGACAGTGGTCTGACTTCCTATAAGTTTGACTTATAGATAGTAAGATGGCTTTCTGAACTGGTTACTGTAGATAGAGTTGGATTTTACATAAAGAGGCTCACAGCTATTGTCCTGATACATAATACTTTACCAAGATAATCTTTTAAAAAACCTTATATCTATAAATGAATAGAGATGCATAAAAGTAAAGCATGAAATTCCTCAGTGATCATATTTGATCTAACTTCAGCTACTATAGACAAGCAATTTCAAAATTCTATTTTGACCTTTACAAGATCATGAATCTTCAAAAATGTCTAAAACTAGACTAGAATAGATAAGTTTCAGATATAAAAATGGGAACAGTAAATATAACTGAAAAGAAAGAAAGATAGTGAACTGGAATTCACCTGTGGATCATGGCATCTGATCCCATCACTTCATGGGAAATAGATAGGGAAACAGTGGAAACAGTGTCAGACTTTATTTTGGGGGGCTCCAAAATCACTGCAGATGGTGATTNGACCCCATATAGCATTTTTAAATGCTATAAATTATGGAAAAATGGTAAGAAATATGAGACAAATAGAGAAAGTTCTGAGTGAACTAAAAGTTAAATTACTTTCCAAACTCTGCTTGGTAGGCCAAGCTCAATTATTAGGAAGTTACTAATTGTTATTCTGCAGAGAATTCAGTATCTGCCTTCCTTTTGCATTTGTTAACAAACAGATAATGAACTAAATTTCTTATGAAGGAAAACATGATTCCTAATGTCTCATCTAGTGATTTAGAATCCAGATTTAGCCCTTTGTTTGATTATGTTTTCAAAGACTAACATATTAAAAGATGATGAGTATATAACTTTAAAATATTTGTGATGTTTTTCTGTGATCATTTGTTAAAAATGGCCAGAATTCATTTATTTTTGTTTCTCAAAGTTAAAAGTTTTTTTTCCCACATTATAAAAGCACATTATAAAAGCACCCACATCAAAAAAGTAATTCAAATTCTAAAAAGAAGATAAAAGAATCACTAAAAATTCTTTTGTCCACTTTCAGATATTTTATTTTATGTACATAGAAATTTTAAAATGACCATAATTTGCATGATGCATGGAACAACAGACTGGTTCCAAATAGGAAAAGGAATATGTCATAACTGTATATTGTCACCCTGCTTATTTAACTTATATGCAAAGTACATCATGAGAAATGCTAGGCTGGAAGAAGCACAAGTTGACATCAAGGTTCCTGGGAGAAGTATCAATAACCTCAGATATGAAGATGACACCACCCTTATGGCAGAAAGTGAAGAAGAACTAAAGACCTTCTTGATGAAAGTGAAAGAGGAGAATGGAAAAGTTGGCTTAAAGTTCAACATTCAGAAAACTAAGATCATGACATTTAGTCTAATCACTTCATGATGAATAGATGGGGAAACAGTGGAAACAGTGGCAGACTTTATCTTTTTGGTCTCCAAAATCACTGCAGATGATGATTGCAATCATGAAATAAAAAGACAGTTACTCCTTGGAAGAAAAGTTATGACCAAACTAGACAGCATATTAAAAAGCAGAGACATTACTTTGCCAACAAAGATCCATCTAATCAAGGCTATGGTTTTTCCAGTAGTCATGTATGGATGTGAGAGTCAGACTATAAAGAAAACTGAGCCTTGAAGAATTGATGTTTTTGAACTGTGGTGTTGGAGAAGACTTGAGAGTCCCTTGGACTCCAAAGATATCCAACCAGTCCATTCTAAAGGAAATCAATTCTGAATGTTCATCGGAAGGACTGATGTTAAAGCTGAAACTCCAATATATTGGCCACCTGATGCCAAGGGGATGACAGAGGATGTTGGATGGCATCACTGACTCAATGGACATGGGTTTAAGTCAGCTCTGGGAGTTGGTGATGGACAGGGAGGCCTGGTGTGCTGTGGTCCAAAGTGTCATAGAGTTAGATACAACTGAGCAACTGAACTGAGCTGTAACTTATTAATTTATGAAACTAATTGTACAAACATTTCAATGACAATAACTGTATATTTACATTATGATCCATTGTTCTATGTCAGCTTTTCCACTGGGTAGCAATAATATCACTTTTTTAACCAGCCTCCAACTGATGGACAATTTAAATTGTTGTCAATACTATTAATGATGTACAGTCTTAAGAGATGCATACAACTAATAGTCATCCAGCTATGCATTTAGCATCAGTACGTAAAAGTATAATTAACTGATAAAAGATAATGCCATTCTAAAATTTGGGTTTGCCTTTGTACTTGTTGGTTTATCTATTTCATTACCCTGAGATAACCTAGGTTTGAATGTTGGTTTTACAACTTACTAACTCTGTGATGCTGGATAGGTTTTTAAATCTTTCTGTGTCTCAATTTACTTATCTGTAAAATGAGAATAATAATAGTACTTATGTCTTAGATTTGTGGTAAGAGTTAATTGTACTATCAATTCTTAGAACAATATCTGGCACATAGTAAATAAATGGATTATATTAGCTGTTATTATTCTTACTTTGATTTGAGTAAAGAAAACACAAAAACATGTGTTTTGAGTTCTGCTGTAAATCTCATCAGTTTTGCTTTGTGTGTGTGTGTTGGTTTCTCAGTCGTCCGACTGTTTATGAACCCATGGACTATAGTCTACCGGGCCTCTCTGTTCAGCCCCCTGGTCCCCTCTGTCCATGGAATTCCCCAGACAAATACTGGAGTTGGTAGACATTCCCTTCTCCAAGGGATCTTCATAATCCAGGGCTCGAACTAGACCCTCCTGCATTGCAGATAGAGTCTATAAACTGAGGCATCAGAAAAGCCCCACTTTTTCTTATAAATCCGTAATTAATTTGTAATTCTATTTTCTTTTCTTATCACTTATACAGGGATTATTTAGGAGATCATTTTCTAGAAGTTGACCTTTGTGGGTCATATTTTAATAACTAATGTTAACTTCATAGATCATATTAAAAATATTATCTATGAATTCTCTACTTGAGTAAGTTTTTTGTGGTCAAGTAGGTTATTTAATATTTATAATTATTTCATGGATCTAAGGATTTATTACATTAATATAAGTATTCATTTTGTAAAAATATTTAAGCTTATTGATAGTGACTAGAATATTCAAATCCATTATAATTCTTCTATTTAAAAAATAAGATTTGTCAACATTGAGAAAGAGATGTGTTGAACACTCTCAATTGCAATTATTTTTCAGAAATAAACTCATTACAAATTTATTTTACCCATTAATCTGTCAATGGATATTTAGGTTATTTCCAACATCTTTGATAATATTTCTACAATGGATATGATGTAAGCATGCAATGGAATATTATTCAGGCTTAAAATAAGCAGAAACCTTCCCATATATAACAACTTAGAATAATCTGAATGGCATTGTGCTAAGTGAAATAAATACTCACAAAAGGTTAAATAACTCATGATTCTACTTATATGTGGTATCTAAAATGATCAAATTAATAGAAACAAAATAGAATGATGGTTTCCGGGGACTAGTAGAATAGGAAAATGAGCTGCTGTTCAGTTCAGATTAGTTGCTCAGTTGTGTCCGACTCTTTGTGACTCCATGAACTGCAGCACGCCAGGCCTCCCTGTCCATCAACAACTTCTGGAGTCCACACAAACCCGTGTCCATTGAGTCAATATTGCCATCCAACCATCTCATCCTCTGTCATTCCCTTCTCCCGCCTTCAATCTTTCCCAGCATCAGGGGCTTTTCAAATAAGTCAGCTCTTCTCATCAGGTGGACAAACTATTGGAGTTTCAGCTTCAACGTCAGTCCTACCAATTAACATCCAAGACTAATTTCCTTTAGAATGGACTGGTTGGATCTTCTTGCAGTGCAAGGGATTCTCAGGAGTCTTCTCCAACACCGCAGTTCAAAAGCATCAATTCTTCGGCACTCAGCTTTCTTTATAGTCCAACTCTCACATCCATACATGACCACAGGAAAAACCACAGCCTTGACTAGATGAATATTTGTTGACAAAGTAATGTCTCTGCTTTTGAATATGCCATCTAAGTTGATCATAACTTTCCTTCCAAGGAGTAAGCATCTTTTTATTTCATGGCTTCAGTCACTATCTGCAGTGATTTTAGAGACCAAAAAAATTAAGTCTGCCACTGTTTCCACTGTTTCTCCATCTATTTCCCATGAAGTGAGGAGACCAGCTACCATGATCTTAGTTTTCTGAATGTTGAGCTTTAAGTCAACATTTTCCCTCTCCTCTTTCACTTTTATCAAGAGGCTTTTTAGTTCCTCTTCACTTTCTGCCATAAAGGTGGTGTCATCAGCATATCTGAGGTTATTGATATTTCTCCTGGCAATCTTGATTCCAGCTTGTGCTTCTTCCAGCCCAGTGTTTCTCATGATGTACTCTGCATATAAGTTAAATAAGCATGGTGACAATATACAGTCTTGACATACTCCTTTTTTCTATTTGAAACCAAGCTGTTGTTCCATGTCCAGTTCTAACATTTGCTTCCTGACTTGGATACAGGTTTCTCTAGAGACAGGTCAGGTGGTCTGGTATGCCCATCTCTTTCAGAATTTTTCAGTTTATTGTGATCCACACAGTCAAAAGCTTTGGCATAGTCAACAAAGCAGGAATTGATGTTTTTCTGGGACACTCTTGCTTTTTTGATGATCCAGCAGATGCTGGCAATTTGATCTTTTTTCCTCTGCCTTTTCTAAAACCTGTGGTCAGTGGAGCTCAAAGTTCAGTTATGCAAGACTTTCTACGCAAGAATTTCTAGAGAGCTTCTGTAACAGTACTGTATTGTGTGTTTCAAAATTTAAGAAAGCAGATCTCATATTCTAGAAGGCAATGGCAACCCACTCCAATACTCTTGCCTGAAGAATCCCATGGACAGAGGAGCCTGGTAGGCTGCAGTCCATAGGGTGGCTGGGAGTCGGACCCAACTGAGCGACTTCACTTTCACTTTTCACTTTCATGCTTTGAAGAAGGAAATGGCAGCCTACTCACTCCACTGTTCTTGCCTGGAGAATCCAAGGGACGGGGGAGACTGGTGGGCTGACATTTATGGGGTTGCACAGAGTAGGACATGGGTGAAGCAACTTAGCAGCAGCAGCAGCAGTGGATCTCATATTAAGTGTTCTTACCACCATAAAAAAATCTATTCAATGTTCATGTCTAAGAAATGCAGAATATTTTGTTTTTGTTGGTGTCCAGTCACTCAGCCATGTTCAACTCTTTGCAACCCCATGGACTGCAGCACACCAGGCTTCCCTTTCCTTCACTATTTCCCGGAGCATGCTCAAACTCATGCCCATTGAGTCAGTGTTGTCATACGACCATCCTGTATTCTGTTGTCCCCTTCTCCTCCTGCCTTCAATCTTTCCCAGCATCAGAGACTTTTCCAATGAGTTGGCTCTTCAAATAAGGTGGCCAAAGTATTGGAGAATATTGGATAGTATTTTGAGTAAACATTAATGCTACTGAAAGTTTAAAAAGGAAAGCTTGTTTTATGTACATATTTGCTGTCTTGTCCAGTGTTTGAAAGTTTGAGTCTATTATAGCTCTTTCATAAATTTAAACTTTTTGTCACATACATAGTATTTTTTCCCCTTGTTGTATGCTTTTGTACATAGATTCCACTATGCTGACAGTATTCCTAGGTCTTTTTTTCCTATTGTTTATCATTGTCTAGGAATTTTTTTCCTGTCTTTTATTTCTCACTTATTTTTATTACTTTATTTTAATTTTTTGGTAAACAACATATGTGTATATTTTGTTTTTACCCATTCTAACAATTATCCTCTCTAATCAAGAAATACTGCATGCTTACATTTAGTATTATAAATGATATAATTGTTTTTATTACTTGCATTTCATTTTATGTTGGCTATTTATTTTACTTTGTTGTTCTCTTTTTGCTTTTTATTACTTTTCTGGCTTTATTATACTTGTATTATTTCCCTTTCTGCCTTGCTAATTGTATTCTACTATGCTTTTCAATATGGTGATGCTTATCTTTCCATTTTTAACAATCATAATTTAATATATCCTTTTTGCTTTATCATATTAATCAAACAAATGGCAATCTAAGATGAATGCTTTAGAAAACATTAACTTTTCTAATTCTGTTTTTTTTTTTTTTTTTNCTTTCATGCTTTGAAGAAGGAAATGGCAGCCTACTCACTCCACTGTTCTTGCCTGGAGAATCCAAGGGACGGGGGAGACTGGTGGGCTGACATTTATGGGGTTGCACAGAGTAGGACATGGGTGAAGCAACTTAGCAGCAGCAGCAGCAGTGGATCTCATATTAAGTGTTCTTACCACCATAAAAAAATCTATTCAATGTTCATGTCTAAGAAATGCAGAATATTTTGTTTTTGTTGGTGTCCAGTCACTCAGCCATGTTCAACTCTTTGCAACCCCATGGACTGCAGCACACCAGGCTTCCCTTTCCTTCACTATTTCCCGGAGCATGCTCAAACTCATGCCCATTGAGTCAGTGTTGTCATACGACCATCCTGTATTCTGTTGTCCCCTTCTCCTCCTGCCTTCAATCTTTCCCAGCATCAGAGACTTTTCCAATGAGTTGGCTCTTCAAATAAGGTGGCCAAAGTATTGGAGAATATTGGATAGTATTTTGAGTAAACATTAATGCTACTGAAAGTTTAAAAAGGAAAGCTTGTTTTATGTACATATTTGCTGTCTTGTCCAGTGTTTGAAAGTTTGAGTCTATTATAGCTCTTTCATAAATTTAAACTTTTTGTCACATACATAGTATTTTTTCCCCTTGTTGTATGCTTTTGTACATAGATTCCACTATGCTGACAGTATTCCTAGGTCTTTTTTTCCTATTGTTTATCATTGTCTAGGAATTTTTTTCCTGTCTTTTATTTCTCACTTATTTTTATTACTTTATTTTAATTTTTTGGTAAACAACATATGTGTATATTTTGTTTTTACCCATTCTAACAATTATCCTCTCTAATCAAGAAATACTGCATGCTTACATTTAGTATTATAAATGATATAATTGTTTTTATTACTTGCATTTCATTTTATGTTGGCTATTTATTTTACTTTGTTGTTCTCTTTTTGCTTTTTATTACTTTTCTGGCTTTATTATACTTGTATTATTTCCCTTTCTGCCTTGCTAATTGTATTCTACTATGCTTTTCAATATGGTGATGCTTATCTTTCCATTTTTAACAATCATAATTTAATATATCCTTTTTGCTTTATCATATTAATCAAACAAATGGCAATCTAAGATGAATGCTTTAGAAAACATTAACTTTTCTAATTCTGTTTTTTTTTTTTTGCTTCCCATATTATTGAGGATAAGTTAAGTTATGCTACATGGAGTATCTCTGAATTTCAGTTACTTCACACATTCTACTTTATCACTATGTATTGTCTGTAGGAATTTTAGGAGCTCTGAGGGGAAGCTTCCTATGGGTGAAGATTCAGTGACTTGAGTCAACACGTGAACTGCCTATGAACTGTATCTTGAAGTAATTTAAAACTTTCAGATTCAGACTAGTATTATTTTCATATATCTCATAGATACATAATGTTCCTGTAAGCAATTAGGAATCAAGGAAATTTAATTTTCTTATGTAGAAAAAAATTTGGTTTATTTTTTGGAAATAGGGAAACATTAGGAAAAGCAAACAATTACTGGAGAAGATACCCATTGCAATCTTTTACCCATAAACATAAGTAAGTAAAGAAAATATATCTCAACCAAATAGAGTGGGAAACCAAGGTCCCAGTCTTACTACCAGTGGCCTGGGTTGCAGGTTCTTCTTCCCTGATGTGAATAATGGCTTACAAAAAGCAAAAGCCAGAAGGGGCTGCCCAACTGGTTTTCTAACTAGCTCCAGTTCTGTTCAGTCACTTAGTTGTGTCTGACTCTTTGTGGTCCATGGACTGCAGCATGCCAGGTTTCCTTGTCCATCACCAACTTTTGGAGCTTGCTCAAACTCTTGTCCATCCAGTTGGCGATGCCATCTAACCATCTCATCTTCTGTTGTCTCCTTCTCCTCCTGCCTTCAATCTTTCTCAGCATAAGGATCTTTTCCAATTGGTCAGTTCTTCATATCAGGTGGCCAAAGTATTGGCATTTCAGCTTCAGCATCAGTCCTTCCAATAAATATTCAGGAATGATTTCTTTTAGGGTTGACTGGTTTTATATCCTTGCAGTCCAAGGGACTCTCAAGAGTCTTTTCCAACATCACAGTTCAAAAGCATAAATTCTTTGGCGCTCAGTTTTCTTTATGGTCCAACTCTCACATCCATACATGACTACAGAAAAAAAAACATAGCTTTGGCTAGATGGACCTTTGTTGCAAAGTAATGTCTCTGCTTTTTAATACGCTGTTTAAGTTGATCATAGCTTTTCCTCCAAGGAGCAAGAATCTTTTAATTCCATGGCTGCAGTCACCATCTGCAGTGATTTTGGAGACCAAGAAAATAAAGTCTCACTCTTGCCATTGTTTTCCCATCTATTTGCCATGAAGTGATGGGACTAAAGCCATAATCTTTGTTTTTTTGAATGTTGAAATTAAGCCATCTTTTCAACTCTCCTCTTTCACTTTCATTAAGAGTGTGTTCAGTTCCTCTTCACTTTCTGCCATAAAGGGGGTGTCATCTGCATGTCTGGGGTTATTTCCATTTCTTCTGGCAATCTTGATTCTAGTTTGTGATTCATCCAGCCTGGCATTTTTCAGGACATACTCTGCATATAAGTTAAATAAGCAGGGTGACAATATACAGTTTTGACGTACTTCTTTCCCAATTTGGAACCAGTCTGCTATTCCATGCATGGTTCTAAATGTTGCTTCTTGACCTGAATACAGATTTCTCAGGAGTCAGTTAAGGTGATCTAGTAATCCCATCCCTTTAAGAATTTTCCACAGTTTGTTGTGACTCACATAGTCAAAGGCTTTGATTTAGTCAATAAAGCAGAAATAGATTTTTTTTTCTGGAACTCTCTTGCTTTTTCTATGATTCAGCAGCTGTTGGCAATTTAATCTCTGGTTCCTCTGGCTTTTCTAAATCCAGCTTGAATATCTGGAATTTCTAAGTCATCCTGTTGAAGCCTCACTTGGAGAATTTTGAGCATTTCATTGCTAGCGTGTGAGATGAGTGCAATTGTATTGCAGTTTGAACATTCTTTGGCATTGCCCTTTTTTGAGATTGGAATGAAAACTGACTTCTTCCAGTCCTGTGGCCACTGCTGAGTGATCCAAATTTGCTGGCATATTGAGTGCATCACTTTAACAGCATCATCTTTTAGGATTTGAAATAGCTCAACTGGAATTTCATCACCTCCACTAGCTTTGCCCATAGGATGCTTCCTAAGGCCCACTTTACTTCACATTCTAGCATATCTGTCTCTAGGTGAGTGATCTCTCTGTCATTCTTATCTGGATCATTAAGTTCCTTTTTTTGTATAGTTTTTCTGTGTATTCTTGCCACCTTTTCTTAATATCTTCTGCTTATTTTAGGGCCATACTGTTTTTGTGCTTTATTGTGCCCATCTTTGCCTGAAATATTCCCTTGGTGTCACTAATTTTCTTGAAGAGATCTCTAATCTTTCACATTCTATTATATTCCTTTATTTCTTTGCATTGATCAGTGAGGAAGGCTTTCTTATCTCTCCTTGCTATTCTTTGGAACTCTGCATTCAGATGGATATATCTTTCCTTTTCTCCATTGCCTTTAGTTTTTCTTCTTTTCTCAGCTATCTGTAAGAACTTCTCAGACAACCATTTAGGATCTGTTGCCAGACAACCATTTAAGATCTATGTGATTAAGGTTCTTGAGATTGAGAGATTATCTGGGATTATGCATCCAAGTTCAGTGAAATCACAAGGTTCTGATAAGAGGAAAGTGAAAGTGTTAACCACTAAGGCATATCCACTCTTGGATCCCACAGAGTATAGACCTTCATGGTTCTCTGTCCTTGGAATTCTCCATCCATGGGTTTCTCCAGGCTAGAATACTGGAGTGGGTGGCCATTTTATTTTCCAGGCAAGAATACTAGAATACTAGCTAGCTCCATGTTAGGATAATTCCCATGAGGGATGTGGGAGGGCTTCAGGAAAAAAATGAAGTTTTAAGGAAATGCTTTGAATTGTAAATAAGAGGAATTTACTTGGCACCTGAGAGCTTGAGAAAGTCTCATTTATTGAATAATTATTGCATCTCCCATGTATGATTCAAGTCACTGCAAATTAACTACTGGACCTGCTACATAAGGGGAGACCCTAGACAGGGAATAGTAAATTTTGTGATATGTCTTGCTTTATTAGCCAGGTATCTGCTTGCTACTTTATTCTTCTGCTCCTTACTGTCAACAAGGTAACTGAACTCAAGGTTATTGGATAATGAAAACAGAAGGTTAAAAGAAATTTTTAAAAAATACTAGTCCCATTCATACGTGTATGTGTCCACACACATGCATAGATATACACACTCATGTTGTCCCATACACAAATGTACATAGGTATAGATGATTTTATTTTTATTTTTTGCAAATTTTCATATCAAGAATGGCACTGAAACATGTATACTATCATGTAAGAAATGAAGTGCCAGTCTTTGTTTGATACAAGATAGATGATGCTTGGAGCTGGTGCATGGGGATGATCCAGAGAGGTGGTTTGGGGAGGGAGGTGGGAGGAGGGTTCAAGATTGGGAGCTCGTATACACCCGTGGCAGATTCATGTCAATGTATGGCAAAACCAATACAGTACTGTAAAGTAAAATAAAGTAAAAAGAAAAAATAAAAAAAGAAAAAAGAAAAAAAAGAAATGGAAACCCCCTTAAAAAATAATAATAAAAGAATGCACCAAATATGCTCTGATAGCCTCTCTACAATTTGCATAGTACTATCTTTCTTTTTGGTAGGTGAATGGCATCTTGTCTTGGCTATAGAATACTTGCAAAGCAAATCATTTTCTCTCAGTAGACTGTAGTTGCTATTTGATCATTGTCTTGTTTTCCATACCTGATGTGAAAACATCTGATCATCATTCCCTGATAAGAAGCTTGTTTCTTCTGTGTGAAAGTTTGTAAGATTCTCTCCTTATATTTGTTATTCATTAATCTAAAAAACATGTATCTAGGTCTTATTTTTNAGTTTTTCTTCTTTTCTCAGCTATCTGTAAGAACTTCTCAGACAACCATTTAGGATCTGTTGCCAGACAACCATTTAAGATCTATGTGATTAAGGTTCTTGAGATTGAGAGATTATCTGGGATTATGCATCCAAGTTCAGTGAAATCACAAGGTTCTGATAAGAGGAAAGTGAAAGTGTTAACCACTAAGGCATATCCACTCTTGGATCCCACAGAGTATAGACCTTCATGGTTCTCTGTCCTTGGAATTCTCCATCCATGGGTTTCTCCAGGCTAGAATACTGGAGTGGGTGGCCATTTTATTTTCCAGGCAAGAATACTAGAATACTAGCTAGCTCCATGTTAGGATAATTCCCATGAGGGATGTGGGAGGGCTTCAGGAAAAAAATGAAGTTTTAAGGAAATGCTTTGAATTGTAAATAAGAGGAATTTACTTGGCACCTGAGAGCTTGAGAAAGTCTCATTTATTGAATAATTATTGCATCTCCCATGTATGATTCAAGTCACTGCAAATTAACTACTGGACCTGCTACATAAGGGGAGACCCTAGACAGGGAATAGTAAATTTTGTGATATGTCTTGCTTTATTAGCCAGGTATCTGCTTGCTACTTTATTCTTCTGCTCCTTACTGTCAACAAGGTAACTGAACTCAAGGTTATTGGATAATGAAAACAGAAGGTTAAAAGAAATTTTTAAAAAATACTAGTCCCATTCATACGTGTATGTGTCCACACACATGCATAGATATACACACTCATGTTGTCCCATACACAAATGTACATAGGTATAGATGATTTTATTTTTATTTTTTGCAAATTTTCATATCAAGAATGGCACTGAAACATGTATACTATCATGTAAGAAATGAAGTGCCAGTCTTTGTTTGATACAAGATAGATGATGCTTGGAGCTGGTGCATGGGGATGATCCAGAGAGGTGGTTTGGGGAGGGAGGTGGGAGGAGGGTTCAAGATTGGGAGCTCGTATACACCCGTGGCAGATTCATGTCAATGTATGGCAAAACCAATACAGTACTGTAAAGTAAAATAAAGTAAAAAGAAAAAATAAAAAAAGAAAAAAGAAAAAAAAGAAATGGAAACCCCCTTAAAAAATAATAATAAAAGAATGCACCAAATATGCTCTGATAGCCTCTCTACAATTTGCATAGTACTATCTTTCTTTTTGGTAGGTGAATGGCATCTTGTCTTGGCTATAGAATACTTGCAAAGCAAATCATTTTCTCTCAGTAGACTGTAGTTGCTATTTGATCATTGTCTTGTTTTCCATACCTGATGTGAAAACATCTGATCATCATTCCCTGATAAGAAGCTTGTTTCTTCTGTGTGAAAGTTTGTAAGATTCTCTCCTTATATTTGTTATTCATTAATCTAAAAAACATGTATCTAGGTCTTATTTTTAAAATTAATCTTACTTGAATGTCAATGAGCCCATTCAATCTTAAGAAACCTGTCTTTTTCCTTATCATAAAGATTAATAATATTTTATTATCTGCTTATTTGTTACTTATGTACCTTTACTTATTCTAAAATGTCTATATTTGGATGTCATAACTTCTGAAGCTATTCTCCATGTTTCTCATCTTTTGTCTTTATTAGTTCTATTTTTTCTTAACTTTACCAGATGTTTTGGTTTTGTGCATGACATTCTAATCTGTTAATTCTCAATATTGATTATCTTTTTTATAGTTTGTTGATTGAGTTTTAAATTATAGCTATTTTGAAATGTAGTATAAGCACTCTATTCTTTTTTAAAACCACTATGGAAAACAGTGTGGAGATTCCTTAAAAAATTGCAAATAGAACTGCCTTATGACCCAGCAATCCCACTGCTGGGCATACACACTGAGGAAACCAGAACTGAAAGAGACACATATACCCCAATGTTCACTGCAGCACTGTTTATAATAGCCAGGACATGGAAACTACCTAGATGTCCACCAGCAGATGAAAGGATAAGAAAGCCATGGTACATATACACAATGGAGTATTACTCAGCCCTTAAAAAGAATAAAGTTGACTCAGTTCTAATGAGATGGATGAAACAGGAGCCGATAATACAGAGTGAAGTAAGCCAGAAAGAAAAACATCAATACAGTATACTGACACATATATATGGAATTTAGAAAGATAGTAATGATGACCCTGTATGTGAGACAACAAAAGAGACACAGAGGTATAGAACGGACTTTTGGCCTCTGAGGGAGAGGGAGAGGGTGGGATGATTTGGGAGAATGGCACTGAAACATGTGTACTATCATATGGGAAATGAAGCCCCAGTCTATGTTCAATGCAGGATACAGGATGCTTGGGGCTGGTGTAGGGGATGATCCAGGGAGATGGTGTGGGGTGGGAGGGGGCTTCGGCATTAAGAGATCATGTACACCTGTGACTGATTCATGTCAATGTATGGCAAAACTAATACAGTATTGTAACGTAGAATAAAGTAAAAATAAAATAAAAAAAAAAACACTAAGTTGTTGTTTTACTGCTTTTAGTTGAAAAGCTTGCCTGAGTCTTTAATCAACTTTATTTGATTTTTCTAAGGATTAGTCTTGTCCTTTCTTCTTCTTTTTCTTTAGTGTCTGAAGTTGTTATTTTTCTTTACTTGCTTTTGGTTTTGTGTGTCCTCACCTGGAAAATTAGATCATTAGTGTTCGGTGGCCAGCACAGCAATTTCTGTTCTTGTGTACTGGTTGTGAAACATGTAGACTGATCACCAGGTGATCACAGAACCATATGAGAACTTGATGGGAAAACAAGCCAGGGAAAGCATCTTCAATGTTGTTAACAGTGTTCTGTTGTCTCCAGGAGGTTTTTCATGAATTCATGTCCAAGGACATTATTTGTGATTATGTAGGAAATTGCAGATGGTGACTGCAGCCATGAAATTAAAAGATGCTTACTCCTTGGAAGAAAAGTTATGACCAACCTAGATAGTATATTCAAAGCAGAGATGTTACTTTGCCGACTAGGGTCCGTCTAGTCAAGGCTATGGTTTTTCCTGTGGTCATGTATGGATGTGAGAGTTGGTCTGTGAAGAAGGCTGAGCCCCGAAGAATTGATGCTTTTGAGCTGTGGTGTTGGAGAAGACTCTTGAGAGTCCCTTGGACTGCAAGGAGATCCAACCAGTCCATTCTGAAGGAGATCAGCCCTGGAATTTCTTTGGAAGGAATCATGCTAAAGCTGAAACTCCAGTACTTTGGCCACCTCATGCGAAGAGTTGACTCACTGGAAAAGACTCTGATGCTGGGAGGGATTGGGGGCAGGAGGAGAAGGGGACGACAGAGGGTGAGATGGCTGGATGGCATCATGGACTCGATGAACGTGAGTCTGAGTGAACTTCGGGAGATGGTGATGAACAGGGAGGCCTGGAGTGCTGCAATTCATGGGGTCGCAAACAGTCAGACACGACTGAGCGACTGAACTGACTGAGGAATTCCATTGCACAAGAATGACCACTGAGGGGATGAAAAGGGCTTGAAAACCAGCTCATGCCCCTCTTGACTGATCCATTTGCCCAAGGAGGAAGGAGTGTAGTCAGCTTTTGTTTTTTCTAATTTTTAGGAAGATCCCACACAGAATAATATCATTTCTGCTTAAAGCTTTGCCCATGTACTGAAAGCTAGATAAGCCGTCTTTTAGGGTTCAGGACTCAGGTCCCAGCAGGATGAAAGGAGAGTGATATATATCCTTTGTCTTTTTCTCCCTGAGGCAGTATGGACCTGCTAGCTGCGCTCCCAGGTTTTCATTAGTGTGTTCAATTCAGGTGAAAGTCTCAGTACATAAAGGAAAATAGGTAGTAAGGAGAATTTAGAAACACCTACACATGTTGCAATCTTGGTAGGAGCTACATATTTTATTGTTTTTAAATAGCACCTTATTAGACATACAATTCTTTATCTGCTTTATGTTTTTCAAGTATATATATGACAATTATTTACTTACATTTATTTCAAAGGATTTGATATGAATTAATATATGGGTATATTTGAAGGTATGTGTGTGTATTACCATATGTAATTTTTTCATATAAAATGTACCAGTGTGTTGTGTATGTGTTCAGTCACGTCTGACACTTTGCAACCAATGGATGGTAGCTCACCAGGCTTCTCTGTTCATGGGGTTTTTGAGGCAAGAACACTGGAGTGGGTTGTCATTTCATCTTCCAGGGCATCTTCCTAACCCAGGGATCAAACCTATGTCTCTTGTGTCTTCTACACTGGCAGACAGGTTATTTACCACTTGGCCACCTGGGAAGCCTATGACTTATGAGTGTGGTAAAAAATGAGATTTATTATACCAACTGGTTCTTAAAAAGTGTCATATTCATATAGAAACCTACCTGAGTGGTTTAATGGTCGGATAGTATTTCAGTATATTATGAATATGATTTAAATGATCCCCTATTAGTTTATATTATGCTTGCTTCCACTGTTTAATTTTTTCAATACTAATGTAAATCAGCCTTTTGTAAATATACCTTTTCACAGATGGCATGAAAAATTACTTATTGAATATCTACCAGGGAATGTGTATGGATCAGAAAGTGAGGGATTAGAAATGGAAGTATTTCTTTATTTAAATTCCTAAAAATAAATTTTTGGATCTAACTCTAGATTACTTAAAAATTTCTAAAATATTACTAAATTCTTCATAAATTAGTATCTGCTTATGTAGTTATCATAATATAAAACATTACTTTTTTCTCTGCACCTTTGATCATAGTGGTAGTATTGCTCTTTTTAAAGTTGCCAATTTAAAAATTAAAAAATGATAACACATTATCTCTTTAATTTTATTTTGTTTTGAGTGTGATTAAGAATCTTCTCATATGCTTTGGAGAAGGAAATGGCAATCCACTCCAGTACTGTTGCCTGGAAAATCCCATGGACAAAGGAGCCTGGTCACAAAGAGTCGGACACGACTGAGCGACTTCAGTAGCTATATGACATCTGGCTGAAGATTAGCAGGGGGACACTCTTTCTGCCTCCTTCTGATGTCTATGTCAGAAGCTTTCTCTATCTCTTGTACTTTAATAAAACTTTATCACACACACACACACACACACACAAAGGATCTTCTCATATGCTTGATCATTATAAACACTTAAATGTTCTTAAGTGAATTGCTTCTTTTATAATGGGGTATTTATCTTTTACCTATTGATTTACAAAAGTTCTTATTCATTAAATATAGTAACTGTCTCTCATGTAAATTGAATGTCACTTTTTCTAGTATATAACTCAGAATTCGGTGGCAGAAATATGTCAATACTAACTGCATAAATAGGAAACAGATTTCTGTGGTGTACAAAGTCCTGACCTTTGTCAGGGTTTCAGTTCAGTTCAGTTCAGTCGCTCAGTTGTGTCCGACTCTTCGGGGTTTAGGAACATCTTAAAGCATGAACTGTATGAATGAGCCCCAGAGGCATACTCCCAGGCTGGACTGCCGTGGGTGCAGTAGATCTGGATAGCCTGATTTGATGAACTGGAAAGCAGCCACTCCACACTTCAGTCCAAAACCATTCTCTCTCTGGTACCCTACACTGCATTTAACTGAGAGATGAATTCAGTCCTATCTAAGGTCAATTGCATAGTAAAACCCAAACCCACCCAGAAGCCTAGTTTTAAGGGAACAACCAGGCAAGTTAACAGGCCCTGTGTATAGCAAGACACATGAGAAGTGAGTTGTAATGGACATCATGATTGTAATTTGCTTGATTTTACTTTTAATATCATTAGACGCACAGAGATTTAAAATATTTAAATCAACAATGTTTTCTTAGTGGAAAATAATTTTGTGCCTTTTTGGGAAAGTAATCATATCTAAAGACATTTCCCTTCAATATTTTTTTTCAAAAGTATTTTGAAATGTTTGAAATTTATTTGAATTTTGCTAGGTTTGCAAAAGTTTAGAAAGAATATAATGAACCCTTTTGTACTATGCAATCACTTTATCAATCTATAAATATTCCCTATGCACTGTATTTAAAATGGATCAGCTTTATTGAGGTGTTAACCACATAATATAAAATTGACTTGTCTTCAGCATTCAATGTATTGTTTTTAGTAAATTTACAGAATTGTGCAGTCTTCATTACAATCCAATTTTGCAACTATCACCACAATCCAATTTTAGAATGTTTGCAGTCATTCCTTGTAGTCAATTTCTTATATTTCCTTTTAGCTCTTACTTTTACAGTCACATCTAAGAAACCATCACATAAGAATTTTACTTCTAATTAGGGTCAGGTGGCTCCAGTGGTAAAGAATCTACCTCCCACTGCAGGAGACTTAGGAGACATGGGTTTGATCCCTGGATTGGAAAGATCCCCTGGAGGAGGGCATGGCCATGCATTCCAGTATTCTTGCCTGGAGAATCCCATGAGTAGAGGAGACTAGTGGGCTATTGTTCATAGAGTTGCAAAGNTCGGGAGATGGTGATGAACAGGGAGGCCTGGAGTGCTGCAATTCATGGGGTCGCAAACAGTCAGACACGACTGAGCGACTGAACTGACTGAGGAATTCCATTGCACAAGAATGACCACTGAGGGGATGAAAAGGGCTTGAAAACCAGCTCATGCCCCTCTTGACTGATCCATTTGCCCAAGGAGGAAGGAGTGTAGTCAGCTTTTGTTTTTTCTAATTTTTAGGAAGATCCCACACAGAATAATATCATTTCTGCTTAAAGCTTTGCCCATGTACTGAAAGCTAGATAAGCCGTCTTTTAGGGTTCAGGACTCAGGTCCCAGCAGGATGAAAGGAGAGTGATATATATCCTTTGTCTTTTTCTCCCTGAGGCAGTATGGACCTGCTAGCTGCGCTCCCAGGTTTTCATTAGTGTGTTCAATTCAGGTGAAAGTCTCAGTACATAAAGGAAAATAGGTAGTAAGGAGAATTTAGAAACATCTACACATGTTGCAATCTTGGTAGGAGCTACATATTTTATTGTTTTTAAATAGCACCTTATTAGACATACAATTCTTTATCTGCTTTATGTTTTTCAAGTATATATATGACAATTATTTACTTACATTTATTTCAAAGGATTTGATATGAATTAATATATGGGTATATTTGAAGGTATGTGTGTGTATTACCATATGTAATTTTTTCATATAAAATGTACCAGTGTGTTGTGTATGTGTTCAGTCACGTCTGACACTTTGCAACCAATGGATGGTAGCTCACCAGGCTTCTCTGTTCATGGGGTTTTTGAGGCAAGAACACTGGAGTGGGTTGTCATTTCATCTTCCAGGGCATCTTCCTAACCCAGGGATCAAACCTATGTCTCTTGTGTCTTCTACACTGGCAGACAGATTATTTACCACTTGGCCACCTGGGAAGCCTATGACTTATGAGTGTGGTAAAAAATGAGATTTATTATACCAACTGGTTCTTAAAAAGTGTCATATTCATATAGAAACCTACCTGAGTGGTTTAATGGTCGGATAGTATTTCAGTATATTATGAATATGATTTAAATGATCCCCTATTAGTTTATATTATGCTTGCTTCCACTGTTTAATTTTTTCAATACTAATGTAAATCAGCCTTTTGTAAATATACCTTTTCACAGATGGCATGAAAAATTACTTATTGAATATCTACCAGGGAATGTGTATGGATCAGAAAGTGAGGGATTAGAAATGGAAGTATTTCTTTATTTAAATTCCTAAAAATAAATTTTTGGATCTAACTCTAGATTACTTAAAAATTTCTAAAATATTACTAAATTCTTCATAAATTAGTATCTGCTTATGTAGTTATCATAATATAAAACATTACTTTTTTCTCTGCACCTTTGATCATAGTGGTAGTATTGCTCTTTTTAAAGTTGCCAATTTAAAAATTAAAAAATGATAACACATTATCTCTTTAATTTTATTTTGTTTTGAGTGTGATTAAGAATCTTCTCATATGCTTTGGAGAAGGAAATGGCAATCCACTCCAGTACTGTTGCCTGGAAAATCCCATGGACAAAGGAGCCTGGTCACAAAGAGTCGGACACGACTGAGCGACTTCAGTAGCTATATGACATCTGGCTGAAGATTAGCAGGGGGACACTCTTTCTGCCTCCTTCTGATGTCTATGTCAGAAGCTTTCTCTATCTCTTGTACTTTAATAAAACTTTATCACACACACACACACACACACACAAAGGATCTTCTCATATGCTTGATCATTATAAACACTTAAATGTTCTTAAGTGAATTGCTTCTTTTATAATGGGGTATTTATCTTTTACCTATTGATTTACAAAAGTTCTTATTCATTAAATATAGTAACTGTCTCTCATGTAAATTGAATGTCACTTTTTCTAGTATATAACTCAGAATTCGGTGGCAGAAATATGTCAATACTAACTGCATAAATAGGAAACAGATTTCTGTGGTGTACAAAGTCCTGACCTTTGTCAGGGTTTCAGTTCAGTTCAGTTCAGTCGCTCAGTTGTGTCCGACTCTTCGGGGTTTAGGAACATCTTAAAGCATGAACTGTATGAATGAGCCCCAGAGGCATACTCCCAGGCTGGACTGCCGTGGGTGCAGTAGATCTGGATAGCCTGATTTGATGAACTGGAAAGCTNACTTAAAAATTTCTAAAATATTACTAAATTCTTCATAAATTAGTATCTGCTTATGTAGTTATCATAATATAAAACATTACTTTTTTCTCTGCACCTTTGATCATAGTGGTAGTATTGCTCTTTTTAAAGTTGCCAATTTAAAAATTAAAAAATGATAACACATTATCTCTTTAATTTTATTTTGTTTTGAGTGTGATTAAGAATCTTCTCATATGCTTTGGAGAAGGAAATGGCAATCCACTCCAGTACTGTTGCCTGGAAAATCCCATGGACAAAGGAGCCTGGTCACAAAGAGTCGGACACGACTGAGCGACTTCAGTAGCTATATGACATCTGGCTGAAGATTAGCAGGGGGACACTCTTTCTGCCTCCTTCTGATGTCTATGTCAGAAGCTTTCTCTATCTCTTGTACTTTAATAAAACTTTATCACACACACACACACACACACACAAAGGATCTTCTCATATGCTTGATCATTATAAACACTTAAATGTTCTTAAGTGAATTGCTTCTTTTATAATGGGGTATTTATCTTTTACCTATTGATTTACAAAAGTTCTTATTCATTAAATATAGTAACTGTCTCTCATGTAAATTGAATGTCACTTTTTCTAGTATATAACTCAGAATTCGGTGGCAGAAATATGTCAATACTAACTGCATAAATAGGAAACAGATTTCTGTGGTGTACAAAGTCCTGACCTTTGTCAGGGTTTCAGTTCAGTTCAGTTCAGTCGCTCAGTTGTGTCCGACTCTTCGGGGTTTAGGAACATCTTAAAGCATGAACTGTATGAATGAGCCCCAGAGGCATACTCCCAGGCTGGACTGCCGTGGGTGCAGTAGATCTGGATAGCCTGATTTGATGAACTGGAAAGCTGCCACTCCACACTTCAGTCCAAAACCATTCTCTCTCTGGTACCCTACACTGCATTTAACTGAGAGATGAATTCAGTCCTATCTAAGGTCAATTGCATAGTAAAACCCAAACCCACCCAGAAGCCTAGTTTTAAGGGAACAACCAGGCAAGTTAACAGGCCCTGTGTATAGCAAGACACATGAGAAGTGAGTTGTAATGGACATCATGATTGTAATTTGCTTGATTTTACTTTTAATATCATTAGACGCACAGAGATTTAAAATATTTAAATCAACAATGTTTTCTTAGTGGAAAATAATTTTGTGCCTTTTTGGGAAAGTAATCATATCTAAAGACATTTCCCTTCAATATTTTTTTTCAAAAGTATTTTGAAATGTTTGAAATTTATTTGAATTTTGCTAGGTTTGCAAAAGTTTAGAAAGAATATAATGAACCCTTTTGTACTATGCAATCACTTTATCAATCTATAAATATTCCCTATGCACTGTATTTAAAATGGATCAGCTTTATTGAGGTGTTAACCACATAATATAAAATTGACTTGTCTTCAGCATTCAATGTATTGTTTTTAGTAAATTTACAGAATTGTGCAGTCTTCATTACAATCCAATTTTGCAACTATCACCACAATCCAATTTTAGAATGTTTGCAGTCATTCCTTGTAGTCAATTTCTTATATTTCCTTTTAGCTCTTACTTTTACAGTCACATCTAAGAAACCATCACATAAGAATTTTACTTCTAATTAGGGTCAGGTGGCTCCAGTGGTAAAGAATCTACCTCCCACTGCAGGAGACTTAGGAGACATGGGTTTGATCCCTGGATTGGAAAGATCCCCTGGAGGAGGGCATGGCCATGCATTCCAGTATTCTTGCCTGGAGAATCCCATGAGTAGAGGAGACTAGTGGGCTATTGTTCATAGAGTTGCAAAGAGTCAGACACAACTGGGTGACTTCAGTTCAGTTCAGTTCAGTCACTCAGTCGTGTCCGACTCTTTGCGACCCCATGAATCGCAGCATGCCAGGCCTCCCTGTTTATTACCATCTCTTAGAGTTCACTCAGACACATCCATCGAGTCCATGATGCCATCCAGCCATCTCATTCTCGGTCGTTCCCTTCTCCTCCTGCCCCCNAAAAAGCAAGAGAGTTCCAGAAAAACATCTATTTCTGCTTTATTGACTATGCCAAAGCCTTTGACTGTGTGGATCACTGGGTGACTTATACACGCTATATTTTCTTCTAAGGGATTTTTATTTTACTCTTATATTTAAATCTACTGTCCACTTTGAATTAATTTTGGTGTGGGGTAAAGGTCTAAATTCATATTTTTGCATATGAATTTCTGATTTTGCAATTTTATTTCATTGAATTCTATGATTATTCTTTGTCAGTACTTCTCTTTCTGCATTGTTACCATTCAGTAGCAGGTTTTAAAATTTGGAAGTGTTTGTTCTCCAACTTGATTCTTCCGTTCAAGAATATTTTGGTATTTTGGCTGCTTTTCGATTCCATACAAATTTGGGGCTCAAATTGTCAATTTCTGCAAAGAATTCCTAAAAAAAAAAGTCAGCTGGGATTTTCATAGAGTTTTTGTTGAATCTGTGGATCAACTGGGGAAATACCACCATTTTAACAATATTAAATATCTCTAGTTATGAACATGAGGTGTCTTTATATCTATTTTGGCCTTTAATTTTTTAAGGTAATGTTCAGTAGTTTTGCTTGTTTCCTTGCTTGCTTGCTTTGAATGCACCATGCATCATGTAGAATCTTAGTTCCTTGACCAGGGATATAAGCCATGCTGCTACGGGACTGCCAGGGAAGACAGTAGTTTTAGTGGTGTAAATTTTGAATTTTTGGTTAAATTTGCCCTGAAATGTTTTATTGGTACAATGTAGAAATCAAACTAGTGTATTAACATCTTGATCCTATATCCTGTGACTTGGTAGAACTATTTTTATACATTCTAGTGTATTTCTTTCTGTATTTCTTTGATCATTTCCTATAGAATCATGTCATGCATAAATAGGACAGTTTTACTTCTTCCTTTCTGGACTGGATGCCTTTTATTTCTTAATTGGTACTGAACTCTCAATGCAATGCTGATTAGCAACTAGTGAGATAACTATGCTTATATTATTCTCAGTTATAGGGAAAAACATTGTCTCAACATTGAGTAGAATGTTAGTTTTGGGTTTTTATAGATATCCTTCATCAAATTAAGGAAGTTTTATTCTATTTCTAGTTTATTGAATTGTTTTACACAATCAGGTATAATGGGTGGATATTATATTTTTTCTGTATCTGTTGAAATGATCATGTATTTCTTATCTCTTAATCAATATGAGTTGTTACTTTAATTTTAAGCTATTAATCTTACCTTGCATTTCAATATAATCCCACTTGATTGTGGTATGTAATCCCTTTTATGTTTGCTGAGTTTAGTTTGTTTATATTTTTGCATCTATATTCATGAAGCACATTATTTTGTAGTTTACTCTTTGTGTGATGTCTTTGGTTTGGTATCAGGGTAATACTAATCTCTTAAAATAATTTGAGATGTGTTCATGTCTCAGTTTTCTGAAAACTTCTTGGAAAAGTTAATATTTCTTCTTTAATATTTTGGTAGAATTCACCTACAAAGTCATCTATGTTTTTTCTTTAGGAAAATTTTTTAAATTACTGATTTATAATTATTAATTTCATTTCTTTATGTGTTAAATTTTTCGCCTTCTNTTTTCTGAAAACTTCTTGGAAAAGTTAATATTTCTTCTTTAATATTTTGGTAGAATTCACCTACAAAGTCATCTATGTTTTTTCTTTAGGAAAATTTTTTAAATTACTGATTTATAATTATTAATTTCATTTCTTTATGTGTTAAATTTTTCGCCTTCTCCTTTAAATATATCAACTTGTGTGTTGTATATTAGATAAATTGTGCAACTATGATAATGGTTACACAGTATTTAGGAGTATAATATCACCTACTTGAATTAACCTTTCTTTCAGTATTAAATACCCCTTTTTTATTTTTCAAAATATTTTGTCTTACCATTCATTTTGCCACACCATCTTTTTTCTTTGTGTTTTCATGGTACATATCCCAATTTTCTTTTGCATTTAACCTTTTGCCTTCATATTTAAAATTTGTCTCTTGTAAACAGCACATAGGTTTGATTGTTATTCATTTGATCTCAATATTTTACCTAAAATAAATAAGCTAAAACATTCCATATAAGAATTGATTTAACTTATTTAATTTTTCTTGTGAATAACAAAGTATTTTGGGTATTTTATTACTTATTTGTATAATATTTTACCAGTTATCCTAACCTACAGAGAATATTATTCATCACTGGCTTATTGCAAGCTATTGTAAATTAGTAGTCTCACTGCTTTTCAAACAATGTAAGGCCACATAAAGTTCAATTTCATTTATTACCTATATGTTTACTATATTTAACATATTTAACTTTTGTATTTATGTTATAAATTCCCAAAGAAACTCTACCATGTATGTTTAACATACTCAATATTCTAATTACCTTTTCAATACTCTTAACTCCTTCTGTACTTTCATACTTTCATCCTTGATTTGTTGTTCCCTGCAGCCTGAAGAATTTCCTCTAGACTATCTTTTAATACAGTTCATTGGATAGAAATTCTCTTTCCTTTTTTTGGTCAGAATTTATTGATTTCATCTTTTTAAAGGGTACTTTTGCTTTTTACAATGTTGGGAAGATGCTTTTTGCATTCATCATTTTAAAGATGTTTTATTATTTTCTGGTTTTTATAACCTATGGAAAAGTTACCCATAATCTTAGTAGTATTTAATGGAAATACGTCATAATTCCTCTGGCTGCTATGAAAACTTTTTCCTTTTGTTCTTTGAGATTTTTGCATTTTGACAATAAAGTGCTTTGATGTGATTTTTTTTGGGTATGGAGTTTGTTGATGTTCTCTAGAAAATTCTCAACTTCTATAGACTGTGATATTGCTTTTTCTATATTATCTCTTTCTTCTGCCATTTCTATTATATTCTATTATATATGTTTAGCCCTTGACCATGTTTCTCATATCTATTCTATTAGCTTATTTTCCTACATTTTGCTCTTGGTGTTTCACGTTAAGTATTTTCATCATGTTTCTCATATCTATTCTATTAGCTTATTTTCCTACATTTTGCTCTTGGTGTTTCACGTTAAGTATTTTCATTCACTCTGAGTTTAGATTTGCTAATCTTTTTTCATTGCACTGTTTATTCTACTCTTAAATTTATCTAGTGAATTGTTTCTTTCAGTTTTGTTTGGGTATAATAATAATAATATATAACTGTAGGCTTGAGAAACTGAGGGTAATTATCAGCCATTGATAAATGATAAACTGTAACTGGTCATCACAGATCAAGCTCCTTTTAATCTTTCCAAACTTACATGTGTGAGTGTCCACTCTGGCCTTTTGAAGAAAATATCAGAGGACCAAAAATTCCACCCTCAGAATACTCTATTGCTGTCATATTCTGAAGATGCATCCCATAAAGAAGACTGTAGCTTACTTGTTCCTGCACAGAATCACAATTATCTCACTGTTTTCTTGTCTCCAATTACCTTTCCCCATGTTCCCTATGCCTCAGCTTTATCTGGTAATTATCCTGAGACTCTTGCCTTTGGAGAGACAGAGTCGAGGTTTCTCTCTTGTCACCCACCTTGATTGCCTTGTGAATAAACGTTTTCTCTACTGCAAACCTTGGTGTCTCAATATTTGGCTTCCTGCTCATTGGGTGAACAAACTTCATTTGTAACATTTATATCTTCTGACCACCTTCATCTAATTGCTTCTCCCCTCCACCCTCACCTCTGGTAAACAAAAGTATGATCTCTTTTCCTGATTTTTTGTTTGTTTTATGAAGTATAATTGACCTTCAACACAGTGTTAGTTCCTGGTACACAACATAGTGGTTTGATATTTCTATACACTACAAAAAGCCTAGTTACCGTGTGTCATCATACAAAGATTTTACATTATTATTCACTATATTTCCCATGCTTTATGTTTCATTCCTGTAATTCATTTATTTTGTAACTGGAAGTTTGTACCTTTTATTTATTTTCTTTTTTGTATATAATTGCTTTACAATATTGCATCAGCTTTCTTCTGTACAATGAAGTGAATCAGCTATATGTATACATATATCCAGGGCTTTCCTGGAGCTCAGCTTACAAAGAGTCTGTGTACAATGAAGGAGACCTGCAGTTCAATTCCTGGGTCAGGAAGATCCCGTGGAGAAGGGATAGGCTACCCTGTACAGCATTCTTGTCTGGAGAATACCATGAACAGAGAAGCCTGAAGGGCTACAGTCCATGGGGTCGCAAAGAGTCGGACACAGCTAAGTGACTAAGCACAGCACAGCATACATATATCCCCTCCCTCTCTCTTGGACTTCCATTCCATTGTCCACACGCCCCCCCCACGGCCCCTGCCGCCACCATCATCCCACCCATCTAGGTAATCACAGAAGACCAAACTGAGCTCCCTGTGCTGTATAACAGATTTCCATCAGCTATCCATTTTACATACACATGTGCATAGTTGCTCAGTCAAGACTGACACTTTGTGACCTCATGGACTGTAACCCTCTAGGCTCCTCTGTAGCCCAACCAAGGATTCTCTGTTCATGGGGATTTCTCAGGCAAAAATACTGAAGTGGGTTGCCGTTTCCTGCTCCAGGGGAGCTTTCTAAATGCAGAGATTGTACCTGTGTCTCCTGCATTGACAGGTGGATTATTTACCACTGCACAACCTGGGAAGCCCTGTTATTTTACATATGGTAGACTGCAAGGAGATCCAACCAGTCCATTCTGAAGGAGATCAGCCTGGAGTTTTCTTTGGAAGGAATGATGCTGAAGCTGAAACTCCAGTACTTTGGCCACCTCATGCAGAGTTGACTCATTGGAAAAGACTCTGATGCTGGGAAGGATTGGGGGCAGGAGAAGAAGGGGATGACAGAGGATGAGATGGCTGCATGGCATCACTGACTCAATGAAAGTGAGTTTGAGTGAACTCTGGGAGATCGTGATGGACAGGGAGACCTGGCGTGCTGCAATTCATGGGGTCGCAAAGAGTTGGACACGACTGAGCGACTGAACTGAACTGACCAGTGTGTATATGTGGAACTTCCCTGGTGGCTCAAACGGTAAAGCGTCTGCCTGCAATGCAGGAGACTCGGTTAGATCCCTGGGTGGGGAAGACCCCTGGAGAAGAAAATGGCAACACACTCCAGTATTCTTGCCTGGGAAATCTCCACGAACAGAGGAGCTTGGTTGGGCTACAGTCCATGGTGTCGCAAAGAGTCGGACACGACTGAGCAACCTCCCTTTCACCTTTTCACTTTCATGCACTGGAAAAGGAAATGGCAACTCACTCTAGTGTTCTTGCCTCGAGAATCCCAGGGATGGAGAAGCCTGGTGGGCTGCCGTCTATGGGGTCGCGCAGAGTCGGACACGACTGAAGTGACTTAGCAGCTGCAGCAGTATGTCCGACTCTGCACGACCCCATAGATGGCAGCCCACCAGGCTCCCCATCCCTGGGATTCTCCAGGCAAGAACACTAGAGTGGGTTGCCATTTCCTTCTCCAATATGTCAGCCCTAATCTCCCAATTCATCCCACCCTCCCCTTCTTCCCTTGTGTCCCCATATCCATTCTGTATGTCCATGTCTCTACTCCTGCCCTGCAAATTGATTCATCTGTACTCCAATATTCATTAGCACTATTTACAATAGTCAGGACATGGAAGCAACCTAAATGGCCATGACAGATTAAGAGATAGAGAAGATGTTGTTCATATATACAAAGGAATATTACTCAACCATAAAAAGGAACAAAATTGGGTCATTTGTAGAGATGTGGATGGACCTACAGTCTGTCACACAGAGGAAAGTTTTAATTTTCCTTTCCTACTTAATTCTTAAGTCTTAATTCTTAATTTTGGTTATATTATTTTAGACCTGGAGTATATTTATTTGACTATTTTATAAAAGAAATTTCCATTTTCTATTGAAATTTTCAATCTCTTCTTCATCTATTTTGTTCTTTCTTTTAAGTTTCCAAACATAGTCATCAACATTATTAAATCTATATCAATATAGTCAATAAATAAATTAATTGTTGTGAGTTAGAGCCCTTTGTTTTTTTTTTCCTTTTTTTTTGTTTGTTTTTTCTTTAATAGAACTATTTTCAGCATGCTTAAATTTTTGTGTATTCCAGATTACTGGATTCTGGATAATGTTATATTTCCTTCTAATAAGCTTAATTTTTCTATTAGCAGCAGATGGAATACTACTGGATTATTGATTGAAGCCTGGTCTTAGAATTTGTAAGAGTTAATCTTGAGTTTTGCTATCTTGGTAGGCACACTTAATGTTCTTAGGGCATGATCCTTATTTCTTGTTTGTGTTCCCTTTGGGTTCTTGACTAAAATCCAGGATGTTTTCTTCTACTTTGATTGGACTTGAATCCAACTCCCTTTTTCTTGTGTTAAGAAGCTTCTCTCATCTCCAATCAACTCCCATCTATAAAAAGTTGTTGCATTTGTTAGAACCTGTTCACGTGAATGTCTAGTTTAAGAGTTGAACAATGACATAATTTGAACATATATTCATATTTTGGGCTTCTTTGGGGTTTTGTACCCTTTGTAAGACAGTTAGGACCTTATAAGTTTGTGTACCCCAGCCTTAAATTTCTGGAATAGCCATTTGTGTAGGACTACTTCTTTCTGCTTGGCAATTATGTGCTGCACTGTAAGTTATAGAAAGGGGCTTTTCTGGAACATGCTAAAATGATTGTGGACTCACTATACATCTCCTTTTTCAAGGATTTTAACCTTTCAAATTCTGTGTTGGATGTTCCCAGTGACCTTCAAAGAGATGTATTTTTAAATATATATTTTACCTTACCTATTTTTATAGCTTAAATGGGAACCTTAGTGCTATCTACCAGATTACGACTGAAACTGGAAATCTACTACCCTAAAGTGCTTTTATCTTTTTATTTCTTATGTNTAACCTTTCAAATTCTGTGTTGGATGTTCCCAGTGACCTTCAAAGAGATGTATTTTTAAATATATATTTTACCATACATATTTTTATAGCTTAAATGGGAACCTTAGTGCTATCTACCAGGTTACGACTGAAACTGGAAATCTACTACCCTAAAGTGCTTTTATCTTTTTATTTCTTATATATCAGTGGCCATATGTCATCTTCTATTCCTAATAGTAGGCATTATGGATATTGCACATTTTATACGTTCCTTCTAAAAACCTTCATTGAAATTTTGTCTGTATTAATTATTCTTGTCACAGAACACACTCTTAGTCCCATTTATACATGCTGTTCTTGTTTTACATTTTATTTAGTAAATTTATAATCTATGTTTATTAGTCTCATAAGTTAAATTTTATTGGGTTATGATCTGTTGTCTTTTCTTGTTTATTTTTCTGAATATCCATATTTTTATTTCAAAAAAATGGTGTATATACATTTTTTTATTTTTATAAAATTTTATTTACAGTTAATCTGTTTCATGTTAAAGATGCTCTGCGACATTTAAAATTTTTCCATTATTTCATTTTTATATTTTTGTCCAAAGTATTACTTAATTTTTAATGAGCATTTTAATGATTATTTATTTGTAATGATTCTTTTANTTTCTCATGATGTACTCTGCATATAAGTTAAATAAGCAGGGTGACTATATACAGCCTTGACGTACTCCTTTTTTAGATTCTGCTTTTAATTAGTAGATTATCATTAGATCTTATAGTTTCCTATATTCAAAGCAAGCAAATATATATTTTTTCAATTTCCTTATCTTAATCTATTTGCAAAAGCTGGAGGTTTCATATTGCCGAGGTATGCCATCTGTGCAAGGAGAAAATAGTCTTGTGGGCAAATCATAACAACCATTAAAGGTAAAGATTCTATTTCTTTTTCTGGCTTGTAGTGGCATCTTCTCTCTTTATGTCACCATATTCTTCTTTAAATGGCAATATTAACTCTGCTGTCCTCACTTAAAATAAATTTCAGAAAGCCTCTTGTGCTCTTAAAGTAAAATCACTAATTAGGTCAAGATACAAAACATAAATATTAAATACAAATTAATATGTCTCCAAGTTTATCATCCCCTAAGAATGAGGCTTGGATGCNCTCACTTAAAATAAATTTCAGAAAGCCTCTTGTGCTCTTAAAGTAAAATCACTAATTAGGTCAAGATACAAAACATAAATATTAAATACAAATTAATATGTCTCCAAGTTTATCATCCCCTAAGAATGAGGCTTGGATGCTAAGAATCTTGTATTTTTCATAGCCAGATTTAGCACCAGGAGAAAGGCATATGATAAAGCAGCGTATGAGAGATGAATGCCAATTACCACTCAAAGGACCAAACACAAATTTTCAGAAAGAATATAATATACAATCAGGAAACTAGAACAAAATTGTGTTTTCATTGTAGAGAAACAATTTAAATCTTGCCACATTTACACATGTTGATGGAAAAACATGTAGCTGAATGACTGTCAGTACAGATGGATCTGTCTATAAATGGATAAACTTTGGAAGGATTTTAATGATCCACTCTACATTCCTTTTAATGAGCTACATCAACTTGTTTACCTCAACAATATAATGAATTCGGAGAATCTTGAACTTGAATTCTTATTTTAGTCTCTTGTGCTTATGTGTAAAATTACATTATTTATATATCTATGGGAAAAGTATATTTTTACTACCATTTTTTTAGAATATACTGAAATAAGCTAAAGCATGGTAAATATCACATAATAGGTTGCTAAGTTTATATCCATAGTGCTTTTCATTATGCTTTAGGATAATAAAATATTGAGACCACTGTAGTTTAAAGGGTAAGTTTACATGTAAGCTACTTCCCTTGGGCATTCTTAATGCATATCAATTATTTATACATTTTTTAGATTTAAAACTCACAATTGTATATGCTAATTATTTAAAAATTCAGATAATGTTACTGATTAACTATATAAACTCTAAAAATATTTGGGGCATAAAATTCTAGAATGCTAAGGTCAATTCATGTAAATATTCCAAATGTTTTACATTTTAATAGTTGGATTTCTGATCCACAATGATTTCTGAATTACCAGATAGTTATATTTTCTAAGTTATTGATTTTGTCAATATTCTCAGATGTAACTCTAACAGGAAGTTTAAACAAAGTCTATCGTCTATCGGTGAAAGCAAAATTGGATGAAAAGAAGTTTTAAGATTGCAAAGCTCATATGATGTTTTTTGTGTCTCAGGTGCAAGGCTTTGGGTGTGGTGGGGGTTTAATGTCTGATATGATCACACAGCTTTATTGGATATTTTATTTTTGTAGCAGTATGTGAACGGCTGAGGATTTCAACAATGCCAAGTCATTTACTATGTATAACAATTATTACTGTGGTAGTTGTTGTAAATTCAAAATAAGTCTGAATAATGAATTTAAAGGAATTTCCTGTCAGAAAGTAAGGAACAATTAAACTTGCTTCCAGGACCTGCAGGCATGGAAGCATCCCACATCTGTATCATAGATAATATCAAATGTGTCTTCACAGACTATGAGACAAATGATTTTTATCCTTATCTAAGATAGAGGAAATGAGTAAGTTATTTTCAATCTTCTCTTAACTTCAGATTCTTAAGTGTTATTTAGTCGCTAAGTTGTGTCCGACTCTTTCGTGACCCCAAACTACACCCCAAGTTCCTCTGTCCATGGGATTTCCAGGCAAGAGTACTTGGAGTGTTTTACCATTGTCTTCTCCAGGGGATCTTCCTGAGCCAAAGATCAAACCCACATCTCCAGCATTTACAGGTGGATTCTTTACTGACTGAGCTATAAGGAAAGCCCAAAAGCCTTTAGAGTGGACCCCAAACCTCAGGTTATAGGCGGCATCCGATCAGCCTTAAATGTACAACTCTGACTAATTTACATCTTCCTCTGGTGAAGAGGCAGATAATTTTTTTTCTTCTCTTCTCATTTATCATGTGTGCCTTCATTGCCCAAACCGTCAGTTTTACCAGCGNTCAGCCTTAAATGTACAACTCTGACTAATTTACATCTTCCTCTGGTGAAGAGGCAGATAATTTTTTTTCTTCTCTTCTCATTTATCATGTGTGCCTTCATTGCCCAAACCATCAGTTTTACCAGTGGTCTTATATGGCATGCTTCCTGCAAGTCAGAAATCCATGAACTAAGCAGATCTATCAGTTAAGAAATTATACAGGGACTCAAATTGATGATCCAGTTTAATTTACCAAGCATCCTCATTGATCTCATTTGACTATGAATCAATTTGTTGCCAAATATGTATATCTGTGTTTCAGTTACACTACAAGTTGAATATTGATTTTTTTCAAAGAGATTTGGTGTTCAACAAACCATTCCAGATAACTTGAAGGTACACTGCTTAAGAAACTGATAAGTTAATATAGATTTTGGAAATTTGTGTGCTTGAAATAAAGCAAGGGTTTTAATTGTCATTGTGCTGATAATTTGGAGAAGTAGTATTGCAAGAAGAATTTTTTTAACATGTTTAATTGTTATATGTAGTAGAAGTAACACAGGAAATAGCACCTAACCACTTTAAAATTGTCTTAAAAAAAAATCTATAGTGGCCTTCTCTGGTGGCTTAGATTGTAAAGAATCTGCCTGCGATGCAGGAGACCCAGGTTCCATCCCCATGTTGGGAAGATCCTCTGGATAAGGGAATGTCAACCCACTCCAGTATTCTTACCTGGGAAATCCCATGGACAGGAGAGCCTTGTGAACAACAGTCCTTGAGGTTGCAAAGAATTGGGCACAACTGAGAAAGTAACACTTCAATTAGTAGGGTTTTTTGTGAAAATATTAAGACTATAGTCAGTACCTGGTCTTTAGCTTCATAAGTGGAGGATTTTAGTACAATTTAGAACTAATTTTATAAAGAGAAAACTAAATTCTATGGTAATTTCCAATACACAGGGATTCCGTTTTCTTTGCCGCATTTCTATCTTCCTTCAATGTATCTTGTTAATTTTGCACAGGATTGATCTGTTCTTTTATTTACCACTATAAGCATATTTTGTTTCTTCCTTGCAATTTGAAATATAAAACTAAATATTCAGTTTATCTCTCACTTTCTGCCTTGTACTTCTTTACTAGAATTACACATGTGTACATATTACCCCCCTCTTCATGGATGACAGCCTTGTTGTGGCGAAGGGGCTTGCAAAACTCAATGAAGCTATGAGCCATGCCATGCAAGGCCACCCAAGATGGATGGATCAGAGCAGAGAGTTCTGACAATACATGATCCACTGGAGAAGAAAATGGCAAACCACTCCAGGATGCTAGCCTTGAGAAGCTNACTCAATGAAGCTATGAGCCATGCCATGCAAGGCCACCCAAGATGGATGGATCAGAGCAGAGAGTTCTGACAATACATGATCCACTGGAGAAGAAAATGGCAAACCATCCCAGGATGCTAGCCTTGAGAAGCTCATGAACTCTATAAAATACTGAAGAGGAGAAGGGGGCGTCAGAAGATGAGATAGCTGGAGAGCATCACCAATGCAATGAACATGAATTTGGGCAAACTTCAGGAAATGGTGACGGACAGGGAGGCCTGGCATGCTGCAGTCCATGGGGTCGCAAAGAGTTGAACACTACTGAGCAACTGAGCAACAGCAACAACGTTTCATTCCTTCTTACCATCTGTTCCTGATGAACATGAATCATGCCACTGGAGAATACATTAGTTTCTGCTTAATGCTATAACAAATTACTACAAACTTGTTAGCTTAAACATACAAATTTGCTTACTTATAGTTCTGGAGGTCAAAAAGTCTCACCAGTTAAAATCAAATTATCAGCAGAGCTACCTTCCTTCTGCACACTCTAAAAAATGATCCATTTCTTTGCCTTTTCCAGCCTTCAGATGCCACCCACAGTCATTTGCTCATCCAAACTCTGCCTTCACTGTCACATAATTTTCTCTGAATCTGATTCTTCTGCTTAAAAAGGCCCTTATGATTGCACTGGGGTAAGGCAGATTTCCCAGGGTAGTAATCTCATCTGAAAATCCTTATATTAATTGTATCCACAAAGCCCCAATTGTCACTGAAGGTAGCAAATTCACTGGTTCCAGAGATTAGGGTGTGTACATCTTGAAAGAGTCATTATTTTGTGGTCATGTTGCTTAAAACAGAAAGGAGTCACTTATAAAGGATTCCACATTTTTTTAAAGACTGTCAATGGTTTTCAATTTCATGCACATGGATACTACAATTTTGTGCACATCTATATTTCCTATTTTATAAAGTGGGTTTACAATGTGAATTTTGAATGTTTGATATTCTCTGACTCAATTTCTTTCATTATATTTTTCTTTTTTATGTATTTACCTGTCAGTTTTTAAATTTTGTTGATTTTCTCTAGATCCTGACATTTCTTTGTTTAGGGGATGAAGTTACAGATTTACTTAAACTTTTTAATATCATAACAATAAATTATCCATACATATTTTATAGATTAATAGTATTTTACTTAATTTGCACAGTCTTTATAAACAAGGATAAGAAATACAAATTATACATAGCTTATTCTTTTTTCTTAAGAAATTACTGTTATATCACTTAAAATTCATTATCTTTTCTTTTTTTTGAATGATATGACTTCATTAAATAGTAATTTTTCCATACAATGAAATCCATAATGTTCTGTGATAGATTTTAGCATCCATAGGATCATTTTTGTGAAACTTTTTGCAAAGATTGGCAGTAATGACTCAAATAAAAATATTTATCCCAGTGTCTGCTTCATTGCTCATGTAGCTTAGAAAAGTGAATAAGTCGTCTTCAATTTTCTAAAGAAATGAGATTTTTGCTTTTCTATGGGCTTCTATCATTTTCAGCCCATAGTATAAGTAATGAGAATTCTGAATGATCAGAAGAGAAACAAACTACTTTTTTCATTGGAGAAATATGATTTTTTTTCTATTTTTATGTCTGTATCGAGATTTTGTATGTCCTATCTTTGCATACATAGAAGGGAGGAGGTAAGCAAACTGACATTTATTTTGTGCCTATTGTGATAACAGATAAGATCTGTTGAGCTTGTCTTTAAGTGCAAGACATTTAGTGCTTCACAGTACATACCATTTAATCCTCAAAGCAACAACCTGATACTTTTTGTACTGCCACTTTACAGTTATGAAAACTGGGAAATGCAAAAGCCAAGCAACTTTCACACAGTGCTATTAAAAACCAGTAATCATGAACTGGTGATTTGAACCCAGACAATCTTTCAAGTCCATACTCTTACTATGTGAATCTGCCTTTAGTGGTCATGCATGGGGCTAAATGCTTTCATCTTTATTTTACCACCTGGGCATCATAGTAATAAACATTATAAGATGCTCCTAATTCCCCAAAGCTGAAATTGCCATCTTGCAAAATAAAAGGGAAAAAAAATGAAGCTTGTGAAATATTTCAGAGATGTGCCAAGTAGCTTAAAGTATCACAGGCTTTGGGGGCATTTATTCAATTTACAGTCATTCCAAACTACTCATGAAAAGCTAAGTGCTCTGAATGATATAAAGATGAATTAGAGACTGCTGTTTCCTCAAAGGAGCCTACATTTTATGGGTCTTGTATTACTTATAGATAATCTCTATAATGTTGTACAAAGTGNAAATTACTGTTATATCACTTAAAATTCATTATCTTTTCTTTTTTTGAATGATATGACTTCATTAAATAGTAATTTTTCCATACAATGAAATCCATAATGTTCTGTGATAGATTTTAGCATCCATAGGATCATTTTTGTGAAACTTTTTGCAAAGATTGGCAGTAATGACTCAAATAAAAATATTTATCCCAGTGTCTGCTTCATTGCTCATGTAGCTTAGAAAAGTGAATAAGTCGTCTTCAATTTTCTAAAGAAATGAGATTTTTGCTTTTCTATGGGCTTCTATCATTTTCAGCCCATAGTATAAGTAATGAGAATTCTGAATGATCAGAAGAGAAACAAACTACTTTTTTCATTGGAGAAATATGATTTTTTTTCTATTTTTATGTCTGTATCGAGATTTTGTATGTCCTATCTTTGCATACATAGAAGGGAGGAGGTAAGCAAACTGACATTTATTTTGTGCCTATTGTGATAACAGATAAGATCTGTTGAGCTTGTCTTTAAGTGCAAGACATTTAGTGCTTCACAGTACATACCATTTAATCCTCAAAGCAACAACCTGATACTTTTTGTACTGCCACTTTACAGTTATGAAAACTGGGAAATGCAAAAGCCAAGCAACTTTCACACAGTGCTATTAAAAACCAGTAATCATGAACTGGTGATTTGAACCCAGACAATCTTTCAAGTCCATACTCTTACTATGTGAATCTGCCTTTAGTGGTCATGCATGGGGCTAAATGCTTTCATCTTTATTTTACCACCTGGGCATGATAGTAATAAACATTATAAGATGCTCCTAATTCCCCAAAGCTGAAATTGCCATCTTGCAAAATAAAAGGGAAAAAAAATGAAGCTTGTGAAATATTTCAGAGATGTGCCAAGTACCTTAAAGTATCACAGGCTTTGGGGGCATTTATTCAATTTACAGTCATTCCAAACTACTCATGAAAAGCTAAGTGCTCTGAATGATATAAAGATGAATTAGAGACTGCTGTTTCCTCAAAGGAGCCTACATTTTATGGGTCTTGTATTACTTATAGATAATCTCTATAATGTTGTACAAAGTGATGTCATTAACTGTTTTCAGCCCTTTTTTCTCTCATTCTTATCAGTTCCAATGACAAATCTTGGTCTGAAGCACAGAAGCTCAAAAAAATCTACTCCAAACCTGTGAAGCTCATTATAAATTGGTTCTTTCTACTAGACTAAATTTTACTCCATTCCTACTTGGGAAATTGAACATCTGCTTATTTAAAAAACCTTTGTACTTGAGTCCTTTTATTGATCTGCTTGGCATGTAAGGTCTTGAGGACTAGGAACTGGCTTCAGTTTTCCCAGAACTCCAACCCAAGAATAGTTCTGATATGTTATTATAGCCTGATGACTGAGACCTGTCTATTTGCTGACAGAGTTTGATGACACTGACTCTCTGCTTACTTTCCTTCCTTTTTGAGTAACATCCACTCCTCTGTTTCTTATTGCCATTCTCTGACTAAGCTCAGTTGAATTCAGTTCATCCAAAGCAAAATGAGCTTGAAGTAACTTAACATTCAGTCTCCGGAGTCAATTCTTGGTTCCGTCACTTTTAGCTATGTGGCTCTAAATCAGTAGCTAGCCTTTTTGGTTCTAGTTTGCACATCCCTATATAATTATGATAACAAAAACAATAAAAAATATTTAGGCTTTTCTATGTGCCAGGAACATGAAGGGAGAAAAAGCTAGAAAATAAATACCCTAAATGACAAGGTCAAAAATGGTGTCAAAGTCGATGACATTATTGAGTTCTTCTGGTGACTCAAATAGTAAAGAATCCACATGCAATGCAGGAGACCCAGGTTCAGTCCCTGGATCAGGAAGATTCCCCTGGAGAAGAAAATGCAGCCCACTCCAATGTTTTTGCCTGGAGAATTCCATGGTGGGCTACAGTCCATGGGGTTGCAAAGAGTCAGACATGACTGAGCGACTAACACCTTCACTTTCTTAAAGTGAAAGGCTACAAATTCATGTTTACAATCTTTCTGTTCCTCCCTTGGAGATTTTCTATTGGAGGTATCATGTCTGGCATGATATGGGGTATGTTAACACCAAACTCAGACAGGAGTTAGAGAACTGAGGGAATACTGGAATCCAAGAGGCATAGACATGGTCAACTGTGGTTTGATCTAGGGACTTATTAGAAAAAGAGCTGGGAACAGACGCCAATTTGAGATCTCTAGGAAAGCAGGTGAAATGACTGGAAATTGCACCTGGGGAAACAGTCATTAGAGTCATTTAATTCTGAAGATTGACATCTCTTGCCTCAAACCTAGTTTTAATGAGCTTGGAGTCTGTGTATTTGTGACTTCTTTGACAGCAGTATCATCAGGTGCTACCCAGCACCTAACAGGAGGAGCAGCATCTCTAGTATCTTGGGTCCACTATAGCGTCAGAAAGTCACACAGTCACCCCAAATTTTCCCATTTTCCTTTCATACCAGAGTGCCATTTCTACCTTGTTCGAGGTACATTTTATTGTAAGTTTCAAATGTTTCAAAGATTCTAATGTACCACAGGGGTAAAGTAGAAAAATTACCTGTGTGATGCTCTTTTATTGAGATATATACTCTCACCAAAGCAAGTTTGATCACCACGTTGATCATTAGAGAGAAGAAAAGTAAATTTCTAATATTTTTTTCTTGAGTGTAACTAATAAACAAATTGCTAAAACATAAATTTTGCACAAATCCATTTATTGCCCTTTATGGAAGCAAAATCTTAGTTAACCCAAGGAAAATGAAAGGCTATATTGTTCCTCAAATGAACAGGATATCAGTTTTAGACAAACTGGTATGTCTCTTCTTTTTCTTAAAAAAAGAAGATAAAGGAGGTATGAGAATGCAGATGTCTGTGTGTATGTGCTTGTATGTGGTGCGGCCAGTGAGAGTAGTATGAGGAATAGTTCTAGAGTCCTTATCAAGAGTAATCAGGAGTAAACTGCAAATGAACCAACTTTCATGAACCATTCTCACTATTCCTAAAGGCTATTCTGATTTGTATAATTCAGTGATCTTACTTCAAGGCTGTAGCTTTGTCAAAAAAATCAAGGAAAATTTCAATGCAGTGGCTCGATTGCTGTTACATATTAAAAGTGATTAGCTGCATTCATGAATCTATAATCACACCTGCAAATGAGGAAGGAATCTATAGAAATAGGAAGCATTTTCAAAGTCATGAATATGCATGCAGTGTGTGTTGCCAGAAATATCATAATAAAAATAGTTTGTAAGTATCCAGGATTCAGTAATACTGCTTTTATTTTCCAGATGTGAGAACTCAGCCATTTTGACTAAGATAATAAGCCTGAAGGTCAATATTTAGAACTCACCATTCTTGGGGCTCATTTCAGAAAAAAAAAAAACAAAACAGTTTTATGTGCGTTGAGGAAACAAAACTGATATTGAGAAGTGGCTTCAGGTATACCAGGAAACTTCAATGCCCACCTCTTCCCACAATTGAATATTTATATGTTGGATGGTCCCTGTACTTCCTTCATTAAAACTTTATTAGTTTATTAAGACTTCATTTGTAAATATAATTGAAAAAGAATAAAGAAATTATACCTATAAATTTAAATCAAACAGAGACATACACAGTCTTTTGGCCATAAAAATTCTGAATCACAGATTTTCTCTTAAGGGGTATTTTCAATGGAGAGTATTACAAAAACCCTGAGGACTTTGAGATGTTGGGAGCTTGGTTAAATATATTTAATACAGTGGTTCAGTCCAGTTAAATGTATTATGAATACATGAACACCAAAAGGACTTTCTATTTCTCTAGTCTTTCATTTATAAGAATACCTTTGCAACTTCTTTATTTTTTGATTAATCGTAACAGAGAATTGTGAGTGTATGAAAATGAGGCTTATTCAGAGCTAGAAGGAACACACTTAAGACTTTAGAGACATTGGGAAGTTAATTTTCTTTCCTCCTAGTCATACTGGTTTTTTTCTTCTCTGGATTTAGAGCTTAAATTACCAACTTCTTTGTGAATCATACATCGATGTCATTGATACTCATTAGTGTTACAAACCTCCTGGGGAAAAGCAGTGACATAGTCTTAGATACATGCAGTTTTGTGGAACACTGATTAACCCAATAAATATGTGCCAAAGGGGAGGATCCTTTGGCAATTGCTGTTTCATTAAAATCCATATTTTGTATTCTAATAAATCACTTTGCTATCTGGAGAAGACATACTAATTAAAACAAAAAGAACTATTTTTTCCTTTTAACAAATTAGATTTTTTTTTTAATAGACTTACTGTAGGCTAAACCAGTAGTTATGTATGGATGTGAGAGTTGGACTATAAAGAAAGCTGAGCACAGAAGAATTGATGCTTTTGAACTGTAGTGTTGGAGAAGACTCTTGAGAGTCCCTTGGACTGCAAGGAGATTCAACCAGTCCATCCTAAAGGAAATCAGTCCTGGGTGTTCATTGGAAAGAATGATGTTGAAACTGAAACTCTGATATTTTGGCCGCCTGATGCGAAGAGCTGACTCATTTGAAAAAACCCTGATGTTGGGAAAGACTGAAGAAAGGAGGAGAAGGGGATGACAGAGGATGAGATGGTTAGATGGCATCACCAACTCAATGGACATGAGATTGGGTAAACTCTGGAGATAGACAGGGAGGCCTGGAGTGCTGCAGTTCATGGGGTCGCAAAGAGTTGGACACGACTGAGCAACTGAACTGAACTGAATTTCCTCTATTTTATCTAATTAAATTAGGAGTGAAATTGAGTGATAAATGAAATATGATACTGACAGTGCAACTGCATACTTAGATGTTTCAGTCTTAGAAGCATGACATCATAGGATATGACAATGATAAGCAACTTTAATTAAGTAAATATTCTTTTGCAAGCTATTTAAGGCCAGTTGCTGCCTTAAGTGTTTACTGTTCACTTATAAAGGTTATGAATCTGTGGCCTTCTAGATTCCAGAACCTAGAGAGGGAAACCAACAAATAACCAGTCAGCACACAAGATAATATGGTATCTAATATTATAAGGAAATGCAAAGTACTATGGTGACATATATTCTGGGTACTTAAATCAATCTTTTGACTGGAGAGTTGTAAGGGAGAATTTCCCAGAGGAAACTACTCTGATACTTGTGTAATAAACAAAATATCAACAAAAAGAAAGGAAAAGTAGAATCTTTAATGTAGTGAAATATCTGTCATAGGCAAGGCCTGAAAATGTCAGAAACCGTATTTATGGAAACTCAAGTGAATTCTCTGGTGAGGATACTTGAGGGAAGAATCAGAGCAGATTCTCAAGGACAAAGAATGGACCATATAATACAAATCTTCTTTAATTCAGTTCAGTTCAGTCAGTCAGTCATGTCTGACTCTTTGCGACCCCAATCACAGCATGCCAGGCCTTCCTGTCCATCACAAACTCCCGGAGTTCACTCAAACTCATGTACAACGGGTTGGTGATGCCATCCAGAAATCTGTCATCCCCTTCTCCTCCTGCCCCCAACCCCTCCCAGCATCAGAGTCTTTTCCAATGAGTCAACTCTTCGCCAAAGTATTGGAGTTTCAGCTTCAGCATCAGTCCTGCCAATGAACACCCAAGACTGATATCCTTTAGAATGGACCAGTTGGATCTCTTGGNGAGATGGTTAGATGGCATCACCAACTCAATGGACATGAGATTGGGTAAACTCTGGAGATAGACAGGGAGGCCTGGAGTGCTGCAGTTCATGGGGTCGCAAAGAGTTGGACACGACTGAGCAACTGAACTGAACTGAATTTCCTCTATTTTATCTAATTAAATTAGGAGTGAAATTGAGTGATAAATGAAATATGATACTGACAATGCAACTGCATACTTAGATGTTTCAGTCTTAGAAGCATGACATCATAGGATATGACAATGATAAGCAAATTTAATTAAGTAAATATTCTTTTGAAAGCTATTTAAGGCCAGTTGCTGCCTTAAGTGTTGACTGTTCACTTATAAAGGTTATGAATCTGTGGCCTTCTAGATTCCAGAACCTAGAGAGGGAAACCAACAAATAACCAGTCAGCACACAAGATAATATGGTATCTAATATTATAAGGAAATGCAAAGTACTATGGTGACATATATTCTGGGTACTTAAATCAATCTTTTGACTGGAGAGTTGTAAGGGAGAATTTCCCAGAGGAAACTACTCTGATACTTGTGTAATAAACAAAATATCAACAAAAAGAAAGGAAAAGTAGAATCTTTAATGTAGTGAAATATCTGTCATAGGCAAGGCCTGAAAATGTCAGAAACCGTATTTATGGAAACTCAAGTGAATTCTCTGGTGAGGATACTTGAGGGAAGAATCAGAGCAGATTCTCAAGGACAAAGAATGGACCATATAATACAAATCTTCTTTAATTCAGTTCAGTTCAGTCAGTCAGTCATGTCTGACTCTTTGCGACCCCAATCACAGCATGCCAGGCCTTCCTGTCCATCACAAACTCCCGGAGTTCACTCAAACTCATGTACAACGGGTTGGTGATGCCATCCAGAAATCTGTCATCCCCTTCTCCTCCTGCCCCCAACCCCTCCCAGCATCAGAGTCTTTTCCAATGAGTCAACTCTTCGCCAAAGTATTGGAGTTTCAGCTTCAGCATCAGTCCTGCCAATGAACACCCAAGACTGATATCCTTTAGAATGGACCAGTTGGATCTCTTGGCAGTCCAAGGGACTCTCAAGAGTCTTCTCCAACACCACACTTCAAAAGCATCCATTCTTCGGTGCTCAGCTTTCTTCACAGTTCAACTCTCACATTCATACATGACCACTGGAAAAACCATAGCCTTTACTAGATGGACCTTTGTTGGCAAAGTAATGTATCTGCTTTTGAATATGCTATCTAGGTTGGGCATAACTTTCCTTCTAAAGAGTAAGCATCTTTTAATTTCATGGCTGCAATCATCATCCGCAGTGATTTTGGAGCACCTAAAAATAAAATCTGACTCTGTTTCCACAGTTTCCCCATCTATTTCTCATGAAGTGATGGGACCAGATGCCATGATATTAGTATTTTGAATGTTGAGCTTTCAGCCAACCTTTTCCCTCTCCTCTTTCACTTTCATCAAGAGGCTTTTTAGTTCCTCCTCACTGTTCTGCCATAAGGGTGGTGTCATCTGCATATCTGAGGTTATTGATATTTCTCCCAGCGATCTTGATTCCAGCTTCTGTTTCCTCTAGCTCAGGGTTTCTCATGATGTACTCTGCATAGAAGTTAAATAAGCAGGGTGACAATATACAACCCTGACATACTCCTTTTCCTTTGCCTATTTGGAACCAGTTTGTTGTTCCATGTCCAGTTCTAACTGTTGCTTCCTGAAACCTGCATACAGTTTTCTCAAGAGGCAGTTCAGGTGGTCTTGTATTCCCATCTCTTTCAGAATTTTCCACAGTTTATTGTGATCCACACAGTCAAAGGCTTTGGTATAGTCAAGAAAGCAGAAACAGATGTATTTCTGGAACTCTCTTGCTTTTTCCATGATCCAGTCGATGTTGGCAATTTGATCTTTGGTTCCTCTGAGTTTTATAAATCCAGCTTGAACATCTGGAAATTCATGGTTCATGCATTGCTGAAATCTGGTTTGGAGAATTTTGAGCATTACTTTACTAGCATTTGAGATGAGTGCAATTGTGTGGTAGTTTGAGTAGTCTTTGGCATTGCCATTTTTTGGGATTGGGATGAAAACTGACCTTTTCCAGTCCTTTGAGCACTGCTGAGTTTTCCAAATTTGCTGGCATATTGAGTGCAGCACTTTCACAGCATCATCTTTCAGGATTTGAAATAGCTCAACTGGAATTCCATCACCTCCACTAGCTTTGTTCGTGGTGATGCTTCCTAAGGTCCACTTGACTTTGCAGTCCAGGATGTCTGGCTCTAGGTGAGNTGGAGTGGGTTGCCATTTCCTGCTCCAATGCATGAAAGTGAAAAGTGAAAGTGAAGTCGCTCAGTCGTGCCCAACTCTTTGCGACCCCATGGACTGCAGCCTTTCAGGCTCCTCTGTCCATGGGAGTTTCCAGGTAAGAGTACTGGAGTGGGTTGCCATTGCCTTCTCCTTAGGTCATATCAAAAGTTTGGATCTCATCTTTAGATCAAAGGCCAACATCATAGGATTTTAATCCAAAACAAATGTGTTTCTTCAGCTACTTTGAGGTCAAAGGTATGATATCTATCTACACTTCAGAGTTTGGCAGTCAGTATTCAGCAGCAAGTAGAATTTTTATTTTGCTCTCTTTCTCTCTCTTTTCTTCTTCCTTCCTCATTATCACTTTCTGTGTTTTGTCTCTCTTTATTGTTTGTTCTCCCCCACAGAATTATTGACATTTTCTTAATGGGTAAGTTAAAAGGCTTATGATTATTCTGTGATCTAGATTATGATATTAATACATATTACTGAAATGACAAATGCAAATCTCTCAATGGAGACAACTGAACTAACCAAATGAGTAAAAAGTGACTCAGGTGTTAAATCTTTCTAATATCATTTGACATGCAAAACTGTGACTTTAAATGATAATGGCCAGTAACTGAAACTCTCTGTGGCAGAAGTAAATATAGCTAATTTTGGACAGAGATAAAATGATTGACAAATCAAATCTTAATTGTGATTTACATATAGAATTATCAATCCTTATTAAATATATTTTGGCAGAATAAGAACAAAGAAATTGTTTAATAGTACTTAAGATGAAATGGATCAAAAATTAAATTGGCTCAGTGAGTTCGCTACTAAAATACTGAATAAAATTTATTATTCTCTATAAAAGTTCAATTAAAATGTTTGCATTTTCTGCTTCTGAACAAGATGAGACTTGATTTATCTTTCTGCCTGAAACAAAAATAAACAAAACTATGAAACAGGTTTTTTAAAAACTGGATGTCAGGCAATGAATGACAGTGATCACCGAGGGATGGAAAACAAATTAAATGAACCCAGTTATTACTCTATGAGATACTTTCCAAGATATGGGATAGAAAATAATCCACGCAGAGGGTTCAGCCAGACTCCTTAAGATTTATGTTGCTGTATGGCAAAACCAATACAATATTGTAAAGTAATTAGCCTCCAATTAAAATAAATAAATTTATGTTAAAAAAATTGAGATGATCTGAGAGTCTGGGAAGACAAAGGCAACTGGAGTCTGAAAAGCACAGTAAAGAAACAGCCAGGAAAGAAACAGCTGCATAGAAAAAGAACTCAGATGATATGAAGAAAATCCTTCTCAAATAGCCCACTGAGTACTGATATGCATATACACATAAAGCAATTACCAGAGTCCAGGTAAAGAATCACAAAAATGTATCTCAGGTAGTAGTGCACACATGTGCTAAGTCGCTTCAGTCATATTCAACTCTTTGTGACCCTATGGACTGAAGCCTCCCAGGCTCCTCTNACATAAAGCAATTACCAGAGTCCAGGTAAAGAATCACAAAAATGTATCTCAGGTAGTAGTGCACACATGTGCTAAGTCGCTTCAGTCATATTCAACTCTTTGTGACCCTATGGACTGAAGCCTCCCAGGCTCCTCTGTTCATGGGATTCTCCAGGCAAGAATACTGCAGTGTGTTGCCATGCCCTACTCCAAGGGATCTTCATGATCCAAGGATAGAACTCACATTTCCTGCATCTCCTGCATTGGCAGGTGAATTTTTTGCCACTAGTGCCACTTGGGAGGCACCACAGCTAATAGTCTCTGGTACTAATACAGAGTTGGGAACACTGCCTGCTCTACTAGAAAGAAAAGAAAATTTTATGACTAATAAGGCAGTGGGGTAGCATATATGAGCAGATCTTGACTAAGTAGCCATGAATAATTTGTCTAGACTGAGAAACATTTTATTTCCTAACAAATTCTAAAATACAAGATCCAGAAGAATGAAATCTTTAAAAAATCTTGAGCAAGTTATAGGAAAAACATACAAGAATACGTATAAAATAATTAGTACAATTTGCAATGTATGTTATGACATAGTACTTGTTGTTGTTTAGTTGCTAAGTCATGTCCACCTTTTCTGTGACCCTATGGACTGACTGTAACTTACCAGGCTCCACATGGAATTTCCCAGACAAGAATGTTGAAATGGTTGCCATTTCTTTCTCCAGGGGATCTTCTCAACCCAGGTATTGTACCTGTGTGCAAACATAGGCAGGCAAGTTCTTTACCACTGAGCCACCAGTGAAGGCCTGGGGGATTAAACAGTAGAGTCTGATGATTTCACTTTGAAAAAATGAGATTTTGTCGTTATGGGAAGGTCAAAAAGATTTGAGGTAAACTGATGTCCATTATTATATTTCCCACATGTGTTTAACATGGGATACAAACATCTTTCAGTTCAGTTCAGTTACGTCTCTCAGTAGTGTCCAACTCTTTGTGATCCATGGGCTGCAGCATGTCAGGCCTCCTTGTCCATCACCAACTCACGGAGTTTACCCAAACTCATGTCCATTGAGTTGGTGATGCCATTCAACCATCTCATTCTCTGTCATCCCCTTCTTCTCCTGCCTCAATCTTACTTAGCATCAGGTCTTTTCAAATGAATCAGCTCTTTGAATCAGGTGGCCAAAGTATTGGAGTTTCAGCCTCAACATCAGTCCTTTCAATGAACATTCAGGAATGATTTCCTTTAGGATGGACTGGTTGCATCCCCTGCAGTCCAAGGGATTCTCAAGAGTCTTCTCCAACACTATAGTTCCAAAAGCATCATTTCTTCAGTGTTCAGCTTCCTTTATGATCCAACTCTCACATCCATTCCTGACTACTGGCAAAACCATAGCCTTGACTAGATGGACCTTTGTTGGCAAAGTAATATTTCTGCTTTTAATATGCTGTCTAAGTTGGTAGTAACTGTCCTTCCAAGGAATGTGTCTTTTAATTTCATGGCTGCAGTCACCATCTGCAGTGATTTCAGAGCCCCTGAAAATAAAGCCTGTCACTATTTCCTCATTAATTTCCCATGAAGTGATGAGATCAGATGCCATGATCTTAGTTTTCTCAATGTTGAGCTTTAAGCCAACTTTTTCACTCTCCTCTTTCACTTTCATCAAGAGGCTCTTTAGTTCTTCTTCACTTTCTGCCTTAAGGGTGGTGTCATCTGCATATCTGAGGTGACTGATATTTCTCCTGGCAATCTTGATTCCAGCTTCTGCTTCATCCAGCTCAGCATTTCTCATGATGTACTCTGCATATAAGTTAAATAAGCAGTGTGACAATACAGCCTTGACATACTCCTTTCCCAGTTTGGGACCAGTCTGTTGTTCCATGTCCAGTTCTGCCTGTAGCTTCCTGACCTGCATACAGATTTCTCAAGAGGCAGGTCAGGTGGTCTGGTAACCCATCTATTTAAGAATTTTCCACAGTTTATTGTGATCCACACAGTCAAAGGCTTTGGAATAGTCAATTAAACAGAAACATGTTTTTCTGGAACGCTCATGCTTTTTTGATGATCCAGCAGGTGTTGGCAAATTGATTTTTGGTGCCTTTTCTATAACCAGCTTGAACATCTGGAAGTTCAGTGTATAGTCAGAAACCTCCATCCGTAGCTCATCAGGCACTCTGTCTATCAGATCTAGTCCCTTAAATCTATTTCTCACTTCCACTGTATAATCATAAGGGATTTGATTAAGGTCATACCTCAATGGTCTAGTGGTTTTCCCTACTTTCTTCAATTTAAGTCTGAATTTGACTATAAGGAGATCATGATCTGAGCCACAAACAGCCCCTGGTCTTGTATTTGCTGACTATATAGAGATTCTCCACCTTTGACTGCGAAGAATATAATCAATCTGATTTTGGTGTCGGCCATGCGGTGATGTCCATGTGCAGAGTCTTCTCTTGTGTTGTTGGAAGAGAGTGTTTGCTATGACCAGTGCACTCCCTTGGCAAAACTTCATTAGCTTTTGCCCTGCTTCATTCTTTGGCCTGCTTCTCCAAGGCCAGAATTGCCTGTTACTCCAGATGTTTCTTGACTTCCTACTTTTGCATTCCAGTCCCCTATAATGAAAAGGACATCTATTTTGGGTGTTAGTTCTAAAAGGTCTTGTAGGTCTTCATAGAACCATTCAATTTCAGCTTCTTTAGCATTACTGCTCAGGGCATAGACTTGGATTATGGTGACAATGAATGGTTTGCTTTGGAAACGAACAGAGATCATTCTGTCGTTTGTGAGACTGCATATAAGTATTGCATTTTGGACTCTTTTGTTGACCATGATGGCCATTCCACTTCTTCTAAGGGATTCTTGCCCACAGTATTAGATATAATTGTCATCTGTGTTGAATTTACCCATTCAGGTCCATTTTAGTGTGCTGATTCCTAAAATGTCGATGTTCACTCTTGCCATCTCTTGTTTGACCACTTCCAATTTACCTCGATTCATGGACCTAACATTCCAGATTTCTATGCAATATTGCCCTTTACAGCATCGGGCCTTTCTTCTATCACTGGTCATATCCACAACTGGGTGTCGTTTTGCTTTGGCTCTGTCTCTTCATTCTTTCTGGAGTTATTTCTCCACTCATCTCCAGTAGCATATTGGTCACCTACCGACCTGAGGAATTCCTCCTTCACTGTTCTATCTTTCTGCCTTTTCATACTGTGCATGGGGCTCACATGGCATGAATACTGATGTGTTTTGCCATTTCCTTTTCCAGTGGGCCACTTTTTGTCAGAACTCTCCACCATAACCAGTCCATCTTGGGTGGTCCTATAGGGCATGGCTTAGTTTCACTGAGTTAGACAGGGCTGTGGCCCATATTGGGCTCCCCAGGTGGCTCAGAGGTTAGAGCGTCCGCCTGCAATGAAGAAGACCTGGGTTTGATCCCTGGGTCAGGAAGATCCCCTGGAGAAGGAAATGGCACCCCACTCTAGTATTCTTGCCTGGAGAATCCCATTGACGGAGGAGCCTGGTGGGCTACAGTCCACGGGGTCACAAAGAGTCAGACACGACTGAGTGTTAGATTGGTTAGTTTTCTGTGATTGTGGTTTCAGCCTGTCTGCCCCTGATGCCCTAAGTGCCACCTTCTTACTGTGGTTCCTCTTATATTGGGCATGGGGTATCTCTTCATGGCCGCTCCAGCAAAGTGTAGGGGTTGCTCCTTTCCTTGGACATGGGGTGTCTCCTCTTGGCTGCTGGCAGTTGCACAGCCACCACTTGCCACTCCAACACCACATGTATATCTTTACACATAAAATTTAGTAACATTAGAACATGTTCCTGCCTATTCTTATGTACAAGTAAATATCATGAATTATGTCTCTGGCTTTCTCCAGAAAGTTGTTGTTGTTAAGTTGCTAAGTTGTATCTGACACTTTATGACCCCATGGACTGCAGCATGCCAGGCCTCCCTGTCCCTCACTACCTCCTGGAGTTTTCCCTAGTTCATGTCAATTGAGTCAGTGATGCTATTCAACCACATCATCCTCTACCATATTCTTCTATTTTTGCCTTCAATCTCTCTTAGCAACTGGATCTTTTCAATGACTTTGGCTATTGGCATCAAGTGGCTAATGTACTGAAATTTCAGCTTCAGCATCAATGCTTCCAGTGAATATTCAGGGCTGATTTCCTTTAGGATTCACTGGTTTGACCTCCTTGCTGTCAAAAGGACTCTCAAGAATCTTCTCCAGCACCACAATTCAAAAGCATCAATTCTCTGTTGCTCGGCCTTCTTTATGGTCCATCTCTCACATCCATGTATGACTACTGGAAAAACCATAGCTTTGACTACATGGACCTTTGTTGGCAAAGTGATGTCTTTGCTTTTAATATGCTCTCTAAGTTTGTCATAGCTTTCCTTCCAAGGAAAAAATGTCTTATAATTTCATGGCTATAGTTGCCAAATACCATGATCTTAGGTTTTGAATGTTGAGTTTTAAGCCAACATTTTCACTCTCCCCTTTCACCTTCATCAAGAGGCTATTTCATTCCTCTTCACTTTTCACCATTAGAGTAGTATTATCTGCATATTTGGGGTTGTTAATACTTCTCCCAAGCAATCTTGATTCCAGCTTGTAACTCATCCAGACTGGCATTTTACATGATGTACTCTGCACATAAGTAAAATAAGCAGGTGACAATATATAGCCTTATTGTACTCAATTCCCAATTTTGAACAGCTAGTTCTTCAATGTAAAGTTCTATCTGTTGTTTCTTGACCCATGTACAGGTTTCTCAGGAGACAGGTAAGATGGTCTGGTATTCCTATCTCTTTAAGAATTTCCCACATGTTGTTGTGATCCTCTCAGTCAGTGGCTTTAGCGTAGTCAATGAAGCAGAAGTTGATATTCTTCTGTTTTCTCTATGGCCCAACAAATGTTAGCAATTTGATCTCTGTTTCTTCTGTCTGTTGTAAACCCAGCTTGTACATATAGAGGTTCTCATTTCAAGTACTGCTGAAGACTAGTATGAAGGATTTTGAGTAAAACCTTACTAGCATGGAAATAAGCCCAATTGTTTGATAATGTGAACATTCTTTAGTACTGTCCTTCTTTGGGGTTGGGGTGAAAACTGGCCAGAAAGACCTGGTCATTCAACAGTGTGGCTTCACTGGTCATTTAACAGTGTGGCTTCACACTGGGCAAAGTGTAGTACTCAGAATTTTCAGGATATAAAATATATTTATGTTAATCTCTAGAGAACTGAAAAGGCACTGTGTATTCCACAGATAGATCATCTCTTTGGACATCTGTTGTCAAGACATTAATGGAATTGTTATTCAAATCAGTCTTGCAGTGAGCTTAATGGAATCACAGACCAATCCTATGTTTTTTTCAAAGCCCCGTAGATAGATTAGCAATAATTGACAAAAAACCAAAACAAACAAACAAACAAACAAAAAAGCCCTTTGAGTTACACTACTAGAATGAGGATGTAGAAATAGCCTATTATAAATCTCTGAAGTAACTCTGCCACGCTTATCCACTTATAAGATTGCAGTATTATATTGCTGGGGGAAATTACAGAGATAAGTACTTAAAGAATTAAAGATGCAGAAGTCATTGCTATCCCATTTCCGTTTTCTCCTCATATGTGACCCATGACTAAGCTTGGTAAGCATTGACAATAGCTGTACATTTTCTCAAATGGATTCAGAGGTCAATGCCAATCAAAGCTCCAGTTCTGGGCATTATATCTTTTTAAAAATTAATTACTTTATTTTAATTGGAGGCTAATTACTTTACAGTATTGTAGTGTTTTTTGCCATACATTGACATGAATCAGCCATGGATATACATATGGTCCCCATCCTGACTCCCCCTCCTTCCACCCTCCCTTCCCATCCATCAGGTTTGTCCCAGTGCACCAGCTTTGAGTGCCCTATTTCATGCATCAAACTTGGACTTGTCACCTATTTCACATATGGTAATATACAGGTTTCAATGTTATTCTCTCAAATCATCCCACCCTCATCTTCTCCCACAGAGTCCAAAAGTCTGTTCTTTATATCTGTGACTCTTTTGCTGTCTCGCATATAGGATCATCGTTACCATCTTTCTCAATTCCACATATATGTGTTAACATACTGCATTGGTGTTTTTCTTTATGACTTCACTCTGTTTAATAGGGTCCAGTTTCATCCACCTCATTAGAACTGATTCAAACATGTTCTTTTTAATAGTTGAGTAAAATTCCATTATGTATATGTACCACAGCTTTCTTATCCATTCGTCTGCAACGGACATCTAGTTTGCTTCCATGTCCTAGCTATTGTAAACAGTGCTATGATGAACATTGAGGTACATGTGTCTCTTTCAATTCTGGTTTCCTTGGTGTGCATGCTCAGCAGCCGGATTGCTGGGTCATGTGGCAGTTCTGTTTCCAGTTTTTTTAAGGAATCTCCACACTGTTCTCCATGGTGGCTGTACTAGTTTGCATTCCCACCAACAGTGTAAGAAGGTTCCCTTTTCTCCACACCCTCTCCAGCATTTATTGCTTGTAGACTTTTGGATCACAGCCATTTTGACTGGCGTGAGATGGTACCTCGTTGTGGTTTTGATTTGCATTTCTCTGATAATGAGTGATGTTGAGCTTTTCATGTATTTGATAGCCATCTGTACATCTTCTTTGGAGAAATGTCTTTAGTTCTTTGGCCTATTTTTTGATTGGGTCGTTTATTTTTCTGGTATTGTGCTGCATGAGCTGCTTGTGTATTTTTGAGATTAACTCTTTCTCCGTTGCTTTGTTTGCTATTATTTTCTCCCATTCTGAAGGCTGTATTTTCACCTTCCTTCATCATGTGAAAGCTTTTAAGATTAATCAGGTCCCATTTGTTTATTTTTGCTTCTATTTCCAATACTCTGGGGGATGGGTCATAGAGGATCCTGATGTGGTTTATGTCAGAGTGTGTTTTGTCTATGTTTTCCTCTAGGAGTTTTATAGTTTCTGGTCTTACATTTAGATCTTTAACCCATTTTGAGTTTATTTTTGTGTATGGTGTTAGAAAGTGTTCTGTTTCATTCTTTTACAGGTGGTTGACCAGTTTGCCCAGAACCACTTGTTAAAGAGATTGTCTTTTCTCCATTGTATATTCTTGTCTCCATTGTCAAAGATAAGGTGTCCATAGGTGCCTGGAATTGTCTCTGGGCTTTCTATTTTGTTCCATTGATCTATATTTCTCTTTGTGCCAGCACCATACTGTCTTCATGACTGTAGCTTTGTAGTATAGCCTGAAGTCAGGCAGGTTAATTTCTCCAGTTCCATTCTTTCTCAAGATTGCTTTGGCTATTCAAGGTTTTTTTAATTTCCATGCAGATTTTGAAATAATTTGTTCAAGTTCTGTGAAAAATACTGTTGGTAGCTTGATAGAGATTGCATAAAATCTATGGATTGCTTCGGGTAGTGTACTCATTGTCACTATATTGATTCTTCCAATTCATAAGCATGGTATATTTCTCCACCTATTTGTGTCATCTTTGATTTCTTTCATCAGTGTTTTATAGTTTTCTATATATAGGTCTTTTGTTCCTTTAAGTAGATTTATTCGTAAGTATTTTATTCTTTTCAATGCAATGGTGAACGGTATAGTTTCCTTAATTTCTATTTCTGTTTTCTCATTGTTAGTGTATAAGAATGCAAGGGATTTCTGTGAATTTTTTTTTAATGTCCTTCAAAATTACTGTATTCATTGATTAGTTCTAGTAATTTTCTGGTTTTGTCTTTAGGGTTTCTATGTAGACGATCATGTAATCTGCAAACAGCGAGAGTCTTCCTTCTTCCTTTCCGATCTGAATTTTTCTTATTTCTTTTTTTTTTGATTGCTGTAGCTAAAACTTCCGAAACTATGTTGAATAGTAGTGGTGAGAGTGGGCACCCTTGTCTTGTTCTTTGCTTTAGAGGAAATGCTTTCAGTTTTTCACCATTGAGGATAATGTTTGCTGTGGGTTTATCATATATGGCTTTTATTATGTTGAGGTATGTTCCTTCTATGCCTGATTTCTGGAGTTTTTTTTTTTATTATCATAAATGGATGCTGAATTTTGTCAAAGGCTTCTCCGCTTCTATTCAGATTATCATATGGTTATCTTTCAACTTGTTAATGTGGTGTATCACATTGATTGATTTTCAAATATTGAAGAATCTTTGCATCCCTGGGATAAAAGCCACTTGGTCATGATGTATGATCATTTAAATATATTATTGGATTCTGTTTGCTAGAATTTTGTTGAGGATTTTTGCATCTATGTTCATCAGTGATATTGGTCTGTAATTTTCTTTTATTGTCGCATCTTTATCTGGCTTTGGTATTAGGGTGGTAGTGGCCTCATAGAATGAATTTGGCAGTTTACCTTCCTCTGCAATTTTATGGAAAAATATGAGCAGGATAGGTGTTAGCTCCTCTCTAAATTTTTGGTATAATTTAACTGTGAAAACATCTGGTCCTGGGCTTTTGTTTGTTGGATGTTTTTTATTACAATTTGTATTCCCATGCTTGTGATGGGTCTGTAAAGATTTTCTATTTCTTTCTGGTTCAGTTTTGGAAGGTTATACTTTTCTAAGAATTTGTCCATTTCTTCCAAGGTGTCCATTTTATGGTCATATAGTTGCTATTAGTAGTCTCTTATTCTCTTTTCTATTTCTGTGTTGCCTGTTGTGATTTCTCCATTTTCATTTCTAATTTTCTTGATTTGATTCTTTCCCCCTTTTTTTCTTGATGAGTCTGGCTAATGATTTGTATATTTTGTTTATCTTCTCAAAGAATCAGATTTCAGTTTTGTTGATTTTTGCTATGATCTCCTTTTTTTTTTTTCCATTTATTTCTGCCTTAATTTTTTAAATTTCTTTTCTTCTACTAACCCTGGGGTTGTTCATTTCTTCTTTTTCTAGTTGCTTTAGGTGTAAAGTTAGGTTATTTATTTGATTTCTCTCCTGTTTCTGGAGGTAGACTTGTATTGCTATGAACCCTCCCCTTCAGTAGAAGCACTGCTTCTACTGAATCCCATAGGTTTGGGTTGTCACGTTTTCATTTTCATCTGTTTCTATACACGTTTTGCTTTCCATTTTGATTTCTTCTGTGATTTGTTGGTTATTCAGAAGCCTGTTGTTTAGCCTCTGTATGTGTGTATTTTTAATAGTTGTTTTCTTTTTCCCTCCTGTAGTTGACATCTAACCTTACTGCGTAGTGATCAGAAAAGAGGCTTGAAATGATTTCAAGTTTTTTTTTTTTTTTTTTTAACCAAGGATAGATTTATGGCCCATGATGTGATCTATCCTGGAGAATGTCCCATGTGCATTTGACAAAAAGGTAAAATTAATTATTTTGGGGTGAAATGTCCTATAGATATCAATTAAGTCTAACTGGTCCATTAAAGTTTGTGTTTCCTTGCTAGTTTTCTGTTTGGTTGAAGTGTGAGTGGGGTATTAAAGTCTCCCACTATTATTGTGTTACTGTTAATTTCCCCTTTCCTACTTGCTAGTATTTGTCTTACATATTGCAGTGCTCCTGTGTTGGGTGCATATATATTTATAATTGTTATATCTTCTTCTTGGATTGTTTCTTTGATCATTATGTAGTGTTCTTCTTTGTCTCTTTTCATAGACTTTATTTTATCTATTTTATCAAACTCTATTTTACCTGATATGAGTATTTCTACTCTTGCTTTCTTTTGGTCTCCATTTGCAAGAAATATCTTTTTCCAGCCCTTCACTTTCAGTCTGTATGTGTCCCTTGTTTTGAGGTAGGTCTTTTGTAGACACCATATATAGGAGTCTTGTTTTTGTATCTATTCAGCCATCTTTTGGTTAGGGCATTCAACCCATTTACATTTAAGGTAAATATTGATAAATATGATTCCCATTGTCATTTACATTTTTGTTTTGAGTTCGAGGTTATAAACCTTTTCTGTGTTTCTTGCCTAGAGAAGATCCTTTAGCATTTGTTGGAGAGCTGGTTTGGTGGTGCTGAATTCTCTCAGCTTTTGCTTGTCTGTAAAGCTTTTGATTTCTCCTTCACATTTGAATGAGATCCTTGCTGGATATAGTAATCTGGGTTGTATGTTTTGCTCTTTCATCACTTTAAGTATGTCCTGCCATTCCCTTCTGGCCTGAAGAGTTTCTTGTGAAAGATCAGCTGTTATCCTTATGGGGATCCCCTTGTGTGTTATTTGTCAATTTTCCCTTGCTGCTTTTAATGTTTGCTTTCTGTGTTTGATCTTCATTAATTTGATTAATATGTGTCTTGAGGTGTTTCCCCTTGAGTATATCCTATTTGGGACTCTCTGGGTTTCTGGGACTTGGGTGGTTATTTCCTTCCCCGTTTTAAGGAAATTTTCAACTATTATCTCAAATATTTTCTCATGCCCTTTATTTTTGTTTTCTTCTTCTGATACTCATATGATTCATTTGCTGGGGCACTTAACATTGTCCCAGAGATCCCTGAGCTTGTCCTCATTTCTTTTAATTCTTTTTTGTTTCTTTCTGCTCTGCTTCATTTATTTCCACCATTCTGTCTTCCACCTCACTTGTCCTATCTTCTGCCTCAGCTATTCTTATGTTGGTTCCCTCCAGAGTGCTTTTTATCTCAGTTATTGCATTATTCATTATTGATTGTCTGCTTTTTATTTCTTCTAGTTCCTTGTTAAACTTTTCTTGCATCTGTTCAATCCTTGTCTCTAATCTATTTACCTATAACTCCATTTTGTTTTCAAGATTTTGCATCATCTTTTTTATCATTATTCTGAATTCTTTTTCAAGTAGGCTCCCTATCTCCTCCTCTTTGGTTTGGTTTGGTGAGCATTTGTCATGTCCCTTTACCTGTTGAATATTTCTCTGCCTTTTCATCTTGTTTATGTTGCTGTGTTTGAGGTGGCCTTTCCATATGCTGAAAGTTTGTGATTCCTTTTTATTGTAGAACTGGCTCCCTGTGGGTGGGGTTGGAATAGTGACTTGTCAAGGTTTCCTGGTTTTGGGAGCCTGTGTCAGTGTTTTGGTGGGTGGAGGTGGATCTCTTTTTTTTTGGAGTGAAATGAAATCCAGTAGTGAGTTTTGAGGTGTCTATGGGTTTAGCAAGCCTTTGGGCAGCCTGTATTTTAATGCTCAGTGCTGTGTTCCTGTGTTGCTGGAGAATTAGCATGGTATGTCTTACTCTGGAACTTGTTGGCTCTTGGGTGGAGCTTGGTTTCAGTGTAGGTATGGAGGCTTTTGGATGACCTCTTGTTGATTAATGTCCCCTGGAGTCAGGAGTTTTCTGGTATTCTTGAATTTTGGATTTAAGCCTCCTGTCTCTGGATTTCAGTCTTATTCTTACAGTAGCCTCAAGACTTCTCCATCCATACAGCACAGATGATAAAACATCTAGGTTAATGGTGAAAAAATTCTCCACAGTGCGGAACACCAAGAGAGGTTCACAGAGTTATATGGAGAAGAGAAGAGGGAAGAGGGAAGTAGAGGTGACCAGGAGGAAAAGACAGCAAATCAAAAGGGGAGAGACCAGTCTAGTCAGTAATCAGTTCCCTAAGTTTTCTCCACAGCCTGGAACACCCAAAGAGGTTCACAGAATTAAGTAGAGAAGGTGGAGGGAGGAGATAGAGGTGACCTGGAGGAGAAAAGGAAGAGTCAAGCGGGGTCAGAGCAATCAAGCCAGTAATCACATCCCTAGGAGAAAAAAGGATACTGATAATTAGATTCTTAAAGGTACAAAATTGAGAACAAATACCAAAAAGCAAAGATTAAAAATCTACAGTAGAGGTTAGATTCTCAAAAATACAATATTAAAAATACAAAATAAAATCTCTATCTATCTATCTATCTNTTTCTTTCTGGTTCAGTTTTGGAAGGTTATACTTTTCTAAGAATTTGTCCATTTCTTCCAAGGTGTCCATTTTATGGTCATATAGTTGCTATTAGTAGTCTCTTATTCTCTTTTCTATTTCTGTGTTGCCTGTTGTGATTTCTCCATTTTCATTTCTAATTTTCTTGATTTGATTCTTTTCCCCTTTTTTTCTTGATGAGTCTGGCTAATGATTTGTATATTTTGTTTATCTTCTCAAAGAATCAGATTTCAGTTTTGTTGATTTTTGCTATGATCTCCTTTTTTTTTTTTCCATTTATTTCTGCCTTAATTTTTTAAATTTCTTTTCTTCTACTAACCCTGGGGTTGTTCATTTCTTCTTTTTCTAGTTGCTTTAGGTGTAAAGTTAGGTTATTTATTTGATTTCTCTCCTGTTTCTGGAGGTAGACTTGTATTGCTATGAACCCTCCCCTTCAGTAGAAGCACTGCTTCTACTGAATCCCATAGGTTTGGGTTGTCACGTTTTCATTTTCATCTGTTTCTATACACGTTTTGCTTTCCATTTTGATTTCTTCTGTGATTTGTTGGTTATTCAGAAGCCTGTTGTTTAGCCTCTGTATGTGTGTATTTTTAATAGTTGTTTTCTTTTTCCCTCCTGTAGTTGACATCTAACCTTACTGCGTAGTGATCAGAAAAGAGGCTTGAAATGATTTCAAGTTTTTTTTTTTTTTTTTTTAACCAAGGATAGATTTATGGCCCATGATGTGATCTATCCTGGAGAATGTCCCATGTGCATTTGACAAAAAGGTAAAATTAATTATTTTGGGGTGAAATGTCCTATAGATATCAATTAAGTCTAACTGGTCCATTAAAGTTTGTGTTTCCTTGCTAGTTTTCTGTTTGGTTGAAGTGTGAGTGGGGTATTAAAGTCTCCCACTATTATTGTGTTACTGTTAATTTCCCCTTTCTTACTTGCTAGTATTTGTCTTACATATTGCAGTGCTCCTGTGTTGGGTGCATATATATTTATAATTGTTATATCTTCTTCTTGGATTGTTTCTTTGATCATTATGTAGTGTTCTTCTTTGTCTCTTTTCATAGACTTTATTTTATCTATTTTATCAAACTCTATTTTACCTGATATGAGTATTTCTACTCTTGCTTTCTTTTGGTCTCCATTTGCAAGAAATATCTTTTTCCAGCCCTTCACTTTCAGTCTGTATGTGTCCCTTGTTTTGAGGTAGGTCTTTTGTAGACACCATATATAGGAGTCTTGTTTTTGTATCTATTCAGCCATCTTTTGGTTAGGGCATTCAACCCATTTACATTTAAGGTAAATATTGATAAATATGATTCCCATTGTCATTTACATTTTTGTTTTGAGTTCGAGGTTATAAACCTTTTCTGTGTTTCTTGCCTAGAGAAGATCCTTTAGCATTTGTTGGAGAGCTGGTTTGGTGGTGCTGAATTCTCTCAGCTTTTGCTTGTCTGTAAAGCTTTTAATTTCTCCTTCACATTTGAATGAGATCCTTGCTGGATATAGTAATCTGGGTTGTATGTTTTGCTCTTTCATCACTTTAAGTATGTCCTGCCATTCCCTTCTGGCCTGAAGAGTTTCTTGTGAAAGATCAGCTGTTATCCTTATGGGGATCCCCTTGTGTGTTATTTGTCAATTTTCCCTTGCTGCTTTTAATGTTTGCTTTCTGTGTTTGATCTTCATTAATTTGATTAATATGTGTCTTGAGGTGTTTCCTCTTGAGTATATCCTATTTGGGACTCTCTGGGTTTCTGGGACTTGGGTGGTTATTTCCTTCCCCGTTTTAAGGAAATTTTCAACTATTATCTCAAATATTTTCTCATGCCCTTTATTTTTGTTTTCTTCTTCTGATACTCATATGATTCATTTGCTGGGGCACTTAACATTGTCCCAGAGATCCCTGAGCTTGTCCTCATTTCTTTTAATTCTTTTTTGTTTCTTTCTGCTCTGCTTCATTTATTTCCACCATTCTGTCTTCCACCTCACTTGTCCTATCTTCTGCCTCAGCTATTCTTATGTTGGTTCCCTCCAGAGTGCTTTTTATCTCAGTTATTGCATTATTCATTATTGATTGCCTGCTTTTTATTTCTTCTAGTTCCTTGTTAAACTTTTCTTGCATCTGTTCAATCCTTGTCTCTAATCTATTTACCTATAACTCCATTTTGTTTTCAAGATTTTGCATCATCTTTTTTATCATTATTCTGAATTCTTTTTCAAGTAGGCTCCCTATCTCCTCCTCTTTGGTTTGGTTTGGTGAGCATTTGTCATGTCCCTTTACCTGTTGAATATTTCTCTGCCTTTTCATCTTGTTTATGTTGCTGTGTTTGAGGTGGCCTTTCCATATGCTGGAAGTTTGTGATTCCTTTTTATTGTAGAACTGGCTCCCTGTGGGTGGGGTTGGAATAGTGACTTGTCAAGGTTTCCTGGTTTTGGGAGCCTGTGTCAGTGTTTTGGTGGGTGGAGGTGGATCTCTTTTTTTTTGGAGTGAAATGAAATCCAGTAGTGAGTTTTGAGGTGTCTATGGGTTTAGCAAGCCTTTGGGCAGCCTGTATTTTAATGCTCAGTGCTGTGTTCCTGTGTTGCTGGAGAATTAGCATGGTATGTCTTACTCTGGAACTTGTTGGCTCTTGGGTGGAGCTTGGTTTCAGTGTAGGTATGGAGGCTTTTGGATGACCTCTTGTTGATTAATGTCCCCTGGAGTCAGGAGTTTTCTGGTATTCTTGAATTTTGGATTTAAGCCTCCTGTCTCTGGATTTCAGTCTTATTCTTACAGTAGCCTCAAGACTTCTCCATCCATACAGCACAGATGATAAAACATCTAGGTTAATGGTGAAAAAATTCTCCACAGTGCGGAACACCAAGAGAGGTTCACAGAGTTATATGGAGAAGAGAAGAGGGAAGAGGGAAGTAGAGGTGACCAGGAGGAAAAGACAGCAAATCAAAAGGGGAGAGACCAGTCTAGTCAGTAATCAGTTCCCTAAGTTTTCTCCACAGCCTGGAACACCCAAAGAGGTTCACAGAATTAAGTAGAGAAGGTGGAGGGAGGAGATAGAGGTGACCTGGAGGAGAAAAGGAAGAGTCAAGCGGGGTCAGAGCAATCAAGCCAGTAATCACATCCCTAGGAGAAAAAAGGATACTGATAATTAGATTCTTAAAGGTACAAAATTGAGAACAAATACCAAAAAGCAAAGATTAAAAATCTACAGTAGAGGTTAGATTCTCAAAAATACAATATTAAAAATACAAAATAAAATCTCTATCTATCTATCTATCTATCTATGTATATGAAATTCACCTTAAAGATAGGGTCTTTTTTTGCAAGGTAATAAATTATAAAAATGAAAATTAAAGGAGTAATAAAGAACTTAAAAATAAAATAAAATTAAAAAATGATAATAGTAAAGATATATCTGGGAATTTCTCTGGAGCTGTTATGGGCAGTGTGGGGTCAGTTCAGTTTCAGATAGTTCCTTGTTCCAGCTTGTACTTCTCAAGGTCTATAGGCCCCTTCCAATGCTTATTCAATGTTAACTACAGGGTTTTAATCTGTTGCCCCTGTCACTTCCAGAGTGTTCCCTCTTCTTTCTTAATTTTGGCTTCCTCTGTTTGCAAGTCTCTTATGTGTCTAATTTCTGCCCTGACAAAAGGGGGCAAACGTGGTCGCTTATTTAGACTCACTTGTTCAATTGTGTTGGAGGGAGGGAGGAAGGAACATTGCAAATATCGCTGTCCTGTGTAGTGAGTGCTCATAGTGTCTGGACCACACTGGGTTTCGCCCAGCTCATGGTGGCATGTGCTTTCCGGGTCTCCACTGCTACGGTACCAGGTTGCTCTGCAGGGCTACTGTCCAATGTGGGCCCTTCGTTTTGTGCGCTTCCTAGGTCTAAGCTGCTCAGGTTCAGGTTTACTCCGCAAGGTCACAGACTCAGTTGGGCGTGCGTTTTGTGTCCTTCTCAGGTCAGAGCAGCTCAGGCGACCAGGTGCTTGGCAAGCACACCATCCCAGGTGGGCCGTGTGTCTTAATCACCTCCCTGGTCCTGGCCGCTTGGTGTCCTGGGTTCGCCACGAGAGCTAACTCTCCTTTGGTATTCGCTCAATCCTTTGTTCTGTGAGCAGGCCAGGCTGTGCTTTAGGTTAGAGCTTTTTGCAGGAAAGGTCTCTGTTTTTTATTTTTTTTCCTCTCTGGCTACCCCACAGTTTTGGTTGCTATCTCACGTTAACTCCCTCAGGTTGAAATCAGGGCACTCAGGCCCAGTCTTTACCCTAAGCCTGCAGCCTGCATCTTCCTGTCCCTGCTCTGCTGGCAGACATGAGCATCTGGGCTACTTCTCTGCTGGGTGTTGCGGTTAGGGATGTATTCTGTGGGTTTTTCTTTTTTTCCCTCCCAGTTATATTGCCCTCTGAGATTCCAAAACTCCCCACAGACCTGTAGGTGAGAGGGTTTCCTGCTGTTTGGAAACTTCTCCTCCACGACTCGCTCCCCAGGGCTGGTCTCTGTCCTTAACTCTTTTGTCTCTCTTTCTGTCTTTTATTTTTTATTCTACCTCCTTTCAAAGAGAATGGGCTGCCTTTCTGGTGTCCTCCATCAGTGTTCAGAAGTTGTTTTGTGGAAGTGGCTCAGCATTCAAATGATCTTTTGATAAATTTGTGGGGGAGAAAGTGGTCTCCATCCTATTCCTCTGCTATCTTGAGACCACTCCCCTGTAGTATCGTTATGAAAGCAAATAATCATGGTCTTTAGTATCCATTATCCAGTTACTGACACAGAGAGGGGGCAAATATGTTTTCTTCTCATCCTTATTATAGTAGATAATCAGAAATAATGGTAGGAAAACAAAAAGTCTTGCCTTAGGCTATGTCATAGATCATCAATCTCTGTCATAATGTAAGCTGGAGAGATGTTGAGCTCCATTATACCTCAAATAGCATCATGCTTGTTATTACATGGATAGCACTATGCTCATAAGACCTGGTGAAGAGGATGTAGAAAAAACTCCATATACTTTAGAAGTCTGTCCATAGGTAAAGTTTCAACTTGTCTAGTTATCTGTTGCTAAGACAGTCTACTTTAAGGTGTGAAACACATTTCTGTGCTTTCCACCCCTGAAACAAATGAAAAAGCACAAACTTGGTATTTCTCATATTTTGAAGATAACATTTACCACATTTGAGAATGCTGCTCTGATTCTTTTACTTGTTTACAGGCAAGGCTCAGCACTGAATTCATCTCTAAACAAGAAAAGTCTCAGCTTCAGTTCTACACTGGCTCAAACTGTTCAGCTACTGGGGCTTTATGACCTAGTAGACCCAGTGTTATTGGAAGTATTTGTTAGATGGAGCAGTCATATGGAACTTCTAAAGCCATCATAAAAGTTTGACATAGACCTCCAAAGTTTTGAATAAAGCCATACATTTATCTACCAATAACTATTCTCCACTTGAAATATAACTCTACTTTGTTGCTGGGAGTTTGTGGAACGAACACCTGTTCATGGGATACCACAACTATGCAACTTGTATTGCACATCATGAATTGTGTGATCTGATTCACTGAACCATAAAATTGGATGTGCACAGTAGCATTCCATTGTAAAATGAAAATGTTATATATTAGAACTTGGCCATATAGGTCCAGGAAGTCACAAATAAACCATATAAACAGATGGCTCAAACTCCCATGGTACCTGCTTCTGCTGCTTCACTGCCTTTCCCTAAACTACAGATGTGACTTCATGGGGTGTTTCCCATGACCACCTAGTGGAATACAGAAAAGTTTGAGTCTAGTTTACATTTAGACCTCCAAGATATACTGGTACTGGCTGGGAGTAGACTACCATTGCTTATAGCTGCGGTTAATGATAGTTCTTGAAAAGAGTGGCTAAGTAAAACCTTTCTAACGATTCACTTTCTATAGAAGGACAGCTGGCCTGAAATATGCACCTGCGATGATATATGGAGGAGTGGCTAATGAATTAGCTATCCAAGTCCCCGACAGACTTGAAAAAATAAAAAAACAAGGTAGATATATTTTCCAACGAAATTTGTAGAAGAGGAATATGGATGGACATTTTAGTATGGACATAGTGTGAAGGCATACACATCCTTGCTAAATTCCCATTAGAAAAATGTTTATATTCATGTAAGCCAGTAATCTAGTAGACAACTTGTTCAATCCTTTGGATATGACTTGGGGAAAACCAAGTCATATTTCTCACCTAAAGAGCCTATGAATGAATTGACCATGATAGAGATTATGTATGTTTTTAACAATATAGACTTCCTCTCTAACAATCTTTTAGAGATTGAGTTCCCAGTACTGAATTATTCTCTAGGAATAATTCAGGCATCCATCTGGAAATTTGATTATTTTCCATCCTTTCATCATGGCTNCAGTGTTATTGGAAGTATTTGTTAGATGGAGCAGTCATATGGAACTTCTAAAGCCATCATAAAAGTTTGACATAGACCTCCAAAGTTTTGAATAAAGCCATACATTTATCTACCAATAACTATTCTCCACTTGAAATATAACTCTACTTTGTTGCTGGGAGTTTGTGGAACGAACACCTGTTCATGGGATACCACAACTATGCAACTTGTATTGCACATCATGAATTGTGTGATCTGATTCACTGAACCATAAAATTGGATGTGCACAGTAGCATTCCATTGTAAAATGAAAATGTTATATATTAGAACTTGGCCATATAGGTCCAGGAAGTCACAAATAAACCATATAAACAGATGGCTCAAACTCCCATGGTACCTGCTTCTGCTGCTTCACTGCCTTTCCCTAAACTACAGATGTGACTTCATGGGGTGTTTCCCATGACCACCTAGTGGAATACAGAAAAGTTTGAGTCTAGTTTACATTTAGACCTCCAAGATATACTGGTACTGGCTGGGAGTAGACTACCATTGCTTATAGCTGCGGTTAATGATAGTTCTTGAAAAGAGTGGCTAAGTAAAACCTTTCTAACGATTCACTTTCTATAGAAGGACAGCTGGCCTGAAATATGCACCTGCGATGATATATGGAGGAGTGGCTAATGAATTAGCTATCCAAGTCCCCGACAGACTTGAAAAAATAAAAAAACAAGGTAGATATATTTTCCAACGAAATTTGTAGAAGAGGAATATGGATGGACATTTTAGTATGGACATAGTGTGAAGGCATACACATCCTTGCTAAATTCCCATTAGAAAAATGTTTATATTCATGTAAGCCAGTAATCTAGTAGACAACTTGTTCAATCCTTTGGATATGACTTGGGGAAAACCAAGTCATATTTCTCACCTAAAGAGCCTATGAATGAATTGACCATGATAGAGATTATGTATGTTTTTAACAATATAGACTTCCTCTCTAACAATCTTTTAGAGATTGAGTTCCCAGTACTGAATTATTCTCTAGGAATAATTCAGGCATCCATCTGGAAATTTGATTATTTTCCATCCTTTCATCATGGCTGAGAGCACTTTTTACTGTATAAGATAAACCACAAGAACTTCTACCAATACCAGTTTTCATAGACTTAAGTAATTCTTTATTTGTTACTATTTTATCTCACATATATCATACCTGATTAAAGAACAAACTTAATGAGAAAGGCACTAGGTGCTTCCCTGGTGGCTCAGAGGTTAAAGCGTCTACCTCCAGTGCGGGAGACCTGGGTTCGATCCCTGGGTCGGGAAGATCCCCTGGAGAAGGAAATTGCAATCCACTCTAGTATTCTTGCCTGGAGAATCCCATGGACGGAGAAGCCTAGTAGGTTAAGGTCCACGGGGTCGCAGAGTCGGACACAACTGAGCAACTTCACCTCAAAGATACACATGTCAGGAGTATTCAGTAGTTACCACATGCTCAATGACCCCAAAGTAGTTGGTTTGATAGAATGAGCCTCCTAAAGGATCAGGTGTGGTACATGACTAGAAAGAACTTCTGGGATTATAACCTTCAATGTATAACAAAACATGTTATTTTCTTTCTTATTTAAATGGAGAAAAGTAAGACTTATTGAGGTGAAGTCATTATTATCCTGATACATCAAGTAAGTGATGTACCTGGGATACAGTCATATCTACAATTAAATTTATACCTTTAATTATGTAGGATCTGAAAACTTCTAAAAATTCTACCCAATGTATCTATTGAACTTTAACCTCCATGAGTACTTTCAAAAGACCTTGTATTTTATTCTCATCAAGTATTTTTTTATTCTGGCAAAAAAAAAAAAGTACTTGTACAAATTTATGTTGCAAATAGTGAAATGTCAGGGATACAGAAATATTTCTTTCAAAGAACCTACAGTTTAGTATACAAACTGTCAGCCTGCATGAGTTATAAGCAAGTGACTGACTTCACTCAACAAATATTCACCAAACATTGACTATACAGAAGATATTGTAAGTACCAGGGGTAAACAAAGATGAAAAAATATTAATTACCTAATATCAAGAAATAGATGTAATAGAAAATCATAATACAAGGTTCATTTCAGTTCAGTTCAGTCACTCAGTCGTGTTGGACTCTTTGTGACCTCATGAATTGCAGCACGCCAGGCCTCCCTGCCCATCACCAACCCCCAGAGTTCACTCAAACGCATGTCCATCGAGTCGGTGGTGCCATCCAATCATCTCATTCTCTGTCGTCCTCTTCTCCTCCTGCCCCCAAACCCTCCCAGCATCAGAGTCTTTTCCAAAGAGTCAACTCTTCGCATGAAGTAGCCAAAGTACTGCAGTTTCAGCTTTAGCATCATTTCTTCCAAAAAACATCCAGAACTGATCTCCTTTAGAACAGACTGGTTGGATCTCCTTGCAGTCTAAGGGACTCTCAAGAGTCTTCTCCAACACCACAGTTCAAAAGCATCAATTCTTCGGTGCCCAGCTATCTTCACAGTCCAACTCTCACATACATACATGACCACTGGAAAAACCATATCCTTAACTAGGTGGACCTTTGCTGGCAAAGTAANCCTAGAATTCTCTTGCTTTCTCTATGATTCAGTAGATGTTGGGAATTTGATCTCTGGTTCCTGTGCCTCTTCTATATCCAGCTTGAACATCTGGAAGTTCCTGGTTCAGGCACTGCTGAAGCCTGACTTGGAGAATTTTGAGCCTTTTTTTGCTATTATGTGAAATGAGTGCAATTGTGTTGTAGTTTAAACATTTGTTAACACTGCCTTTCTTTGGCATTGGAATGAAAACTGATTTTTTCAGTCCTGTGGCCACTGCTGAGTTTCCCAAATTTGCTGGCATATTGAGTGCAGCACTTTAACAGCATCATTTTATTTATTTATTTATTTATTTATTTTAGGACTTGAAGCTCGGCTGAAATTCCATCACCTCTACTAGTTTTGTAGTGCTGCTTCCTAAGGCCCACTTGACTTCACACTCCAAGATGTCTGGCTCTATGTGAGTGATTATACCATCGTGGCTATCTGTGTCATGTAGATCATTTTTTGTATAGTTCATTTGTGTAGTCTTGCTCTTCTTAATGTCTTCTGCTTCTGTTAGATCCATACCGTTTCTGTCCTTTATTGAGCCTATCTCCGTATGAAATGTTCCCTTGGTATCTCTAATTTTCTTGAAGAGATCTCTAGTCTGTTCTATTGTATTATTTCCCTCTATTTCTTTTCATTGTTCGCTTTGGCAGGCTCTGGATAGCACAGGCAACAGTATTGAATGGAAAAACACATATTCAAAAACTATAAGCTAAAACTTGACTCAGATGAGTTGGACTATAAATGTGAAGATGATTTAGGAATTCTGTAACCATTTGTTTTTGCATGTATTTATCCACACAAGAGTGCAGCATGATAAAACTATATGTATAAATGAGTTTAAAATATACATTAGGAAAAAATACTCTAGCTGATTATATTATATTGCTATTTAATTGACAGCAAGGTTTTTATTTTCTTGGTTCTTTATAATAACATTATGATTTAAAATCTATTTACTTTTACATGTTATGAAGCAGCCCTTAGTAGTTGAGTAAAGAATGGATTTGACCGAAACAGAAAGCAAATTTTTAAAAAGTAGATAAGGAACTCTCAGTGAGAGATGATGGTAAACCTAAACAAAGGACAATTTGGTTGGAATGAATAGGACAAGGCACATCTGAGAGAGCTATATAGAGAGTAAAATTGAAAAGCTTTAGTGATAAATTCATGTATCATGGTTTTAGCAAAAGCTCGGCCTCTCTGTACTTGTTGTTAAGTCACTAAGTTGCATCCAACTCTTTTTTAGACCCCGTGGACTCCACACCTCCCTGTTCTTTCCGATCCCCTGGGGTTTGCTCAAACTCACATCCATTGAGTTGGTGATACCATCCAACCATCTCATCCTCTGTCATCCCGTGCCCCTTGCCTTCCATCTTTCCTAGCATCAGAGGCTGTTCCAACAAGTCAGATCTTCACATAAGGTACCAAAGTAATGGAACTTCAGTATCAGCAGCAGCCCTTCCAGTGAATATTCATGGTTGATTTCCTTTAGGATTTGATCTTCTAGCTGTCCAAGGGACTCTCAATAATCTTCTCAAGCACCACAATTCAAAACCATCAGTTCTTCAGTACTCAGCCTTCTTTATGGTCCAATCATGTATATGTGTGTGTGCATACTAATTCGCTTTAGTCGTGTCCAACTCTTTGCAGTTCTTTGGACTGTTTCTTGCCAGGCTCCTCTGTCTATGTAATTCTCCAGGCAGGGATACTGAGCTGGGTTGCCATCCCCGTCTCCAGGGGATCCTCCTGACCAAGGGATTAAATCCATGTCTCTTATGTCTCTTGCACTGGCAGGCAGGCTCTTTACTACTACCACCACCTTAGCAGCCAATATCTGTACACTGTTGCCAAATGAAATACAGGTAACAGAGTTCTGAGTGAAGTAGAAAAGGATTGCTTTTGAAAGGCAAAGGGAGACAAATCGGGCTTTCCCCTCCAGGGAACAAACAAACAAAATATCTGTATATTTCAACCCCAGAGAACTTAATGAGGGTTTTTGTTAACAGTGGGTCAAAAGTGGGGATTGACAAAATGGAATCACGAGCAGGGCTTGTACTACTTTAATACATTTCAGGTAGTTTGTCTTCTAATATTGCTGAGTTTCTCTGGTCTCTTTAATCTTGCCTCAGGTAGTTTCCTGGTTTCTCCGCCCTTGATCGGGCTTCCCAGATTGCTCAGTGGTAAAGAATCTGTTGCCAATGCAGGAGGCATGGGTTCGATCCCTGGATCAAGAAGATCACCTGGAGAAGACAACCTACTCCAGTATTCTTGCCTGGAAAATCCCATGGACAGACAAGCCTGGCAGGTGACAGTTCCTGGGATCACAAAAGAGTCAGACACAGCTGAGCAGCCCAGCATGCAGGCCTCCTTGATTAGCATTAGCAAGTGTTCCAATCCACCCTTCAGAACTCAGGGAGGTTGGTGTCTTGCCTACAAGAGATTAGGGACAGAAAGACCTCAGGATCTGGGAAACTTATAGGGCCCTCCTCAGTTTCAATGTGTGAGAGACAGGAAAGATATAAAGATAACTGCCTGGACTACTAGTAACTATTAGTATATTTGGAGGATAATATAATTATTTTAAAATGTTAAATATTTAAAGGGTTTAGAAAAAGTGAAAGTTACTCAGTGTGTCTGACTCTTTGTGATCCCTTGGACTATACAGTCAATGGAATTCTCCAGGCCAGAAAACTGGATTTGGTAGCCTTTCCCTTCTCCAGGGAATCTTCCCAACCCAGGAATCGAATCAAGGTCTCCTGCATTGCAGGCATATTCTTTACCAACTGAGCTGTCAGGGAAGCCCAAGTACAAGAAGATGTCTATAATTGGAAAATGAACAAAATAGAATAAAAAGTAGTATATGATATTGATTATAGTAATGCTTGTACAAGGGTAAGCATAGGAAACATCATAGATAATATATCAGTATGTTTTGACTAGGGATTTCTTTGCATTTTTGTTAATCTTTTACTTTGAAGGCCATTGATTATGTGCAACAAAAGCATTTTCACCAAGGGTAATAATTGAGTGAGTCTGTGGAATATGTCAAAAAATTATCTAAAAATTAATCTAGCATTATTTATCTGTAGAGAATTACTCTGATCTCCTTTACTTGGAAATAAATAATGAATGCTTTTCCAAAGTTAACTGATCAAAATAACTATAATACCCTGCTTCTGTTGCTACTGCTAAGTCACCTCAGTCGTGTCTGACTCTGTGCAACCCCAGAGACAGCAGCCTACCAGGCTCCCCTGTCCCTGGGATTCTCCAAGAAAGAACACTGGAGTGGATTGCCATTTCCTTTTCCAATGCATGAAAGTGAAAAGTGAAAGTGAAGTTTCTCAGTCATGTCTGGCTCTTAGCAACCCCATGGACTGCAGCCTTCCAGGCTCCTCCATCCATGGGATTTTCCAGGCTAGAGTACTGGAGTGGGGTGCCATTGCCTTCTCCTGTATAATACCCTACCTGTTTATAATATGTAAAATGTTGAAATAAAAATCCATTAACAAAAATGTTACACTCTGTAATCATTTTATTATAGCCTTGATTTCTCCAATTTATATTTTAATTTTAAATTACTTTAGAATAAGAATGTTTTCTAAGTCTTAATTTATTGTTTGTTTTATTCATTGGGGAACTATAACTTTAGATAAGAGGACATGTATGTTTTGTTTTGTTTGGAAGATGCTTTATTCACACATTGTAATAAGTCATATTGTTCAACTGGCTACTTTTCTAGCTGGGGCACTGGCTATTGTTTCCTTATGAGCAGTATGAACTGCCAAGCTTTTATTCATTGCTAGGGATTTCCCAGTCTTTGATGAAAATTTAATATGACTTATGCACTATGCATTCAAGTCCCCTATAATGAAAAAGAGATCTTTTTTGAGTGTTAGTTCTAAAAGGTCTTGTAGGTCTTCATAGAACCATTTAGCTTCATCTTCTTCAGCATTACTGCTTGGGGCATAGGCTTGGATCACCGTGATATTGAATGGTTTGCCTTGGAAATGAACAGAGATCATTCTGTTGTTTTTTGAGATTACATCAAAGTACTACATTTCAAACTCTTTTGTTGACCATGATGGCTACTCCATTTCTTCTAAGGGATTCCTGCCCACAATAGTAGATATAATGGTCATCTGAGTTAAATTCACCCATTCCAGTCCATTTTAGTTTGCTGATTCCTAGAATGTCGATGTTCACACTTGGCATCTCCTATTTGATCACTTGAATTTGCCTTGATTCATGGACCTAACATTCCAGGTTCATATGTAATATTGCTCTTTAGAGCATCAGATCTTGCTTCTATCACCAGGCACATCCACAGCTGGGTATTGTTTTTGCTTTGGCTCCATCCCTTCATTCTTTCTGGAGTTATCTCTCCACTGATCTCCTGTAATATATTGGGCACCTATTGACCTGGGGAGTTCCTCTTGCAGTATCCTATCATTTTGCCTTTTCATACTGTTCTGAAAGAGATGGGAATACTAGACCACCTGACCTGCCTCTTGAGAAACCTGTATATAGGTTTCAGGAAGCAACAGTTAGAACTGGACATGGAACAACAGACTGGTTCCAAATAGGAAATGGAATACGTTAAGGCTGTATATTGTCATTCTGCTTATTTAACTTATATGCAGAGTAGATCATGAGAAATGCTGAACTTGAAGAAGCACAAGTTGGAATCAAGATTGCCGGGAGAAATATCAATAACCTCAGATATGCAGATGATTCCACCCTTATGGCAGAAAGTGAGGAGGAACTAAAAAGCCTCTTGATTAAAGTGAAAGTGGAGAGTGAAAAAGTTGGCTTAAAGCTCAACATTCAGAAAATGAAGATCATGGCATCTGGTCCCATCACTTCATGAGAAATAGATGGGGAAACAGTGGAAACAGTGTCAGACTTTATTTTGGGGGGATCCAAAATCACTGCAGATGGTGATTGCAGCCATGAAATTAAAAGACGCTTACTCCTTAGAAGGAAAGTTATGACCAACCTGGTTAGCATATTCAAAAGCAGAGACATTACTTTGTCAACAAAGGTCCATCTAGTCAAGGCTATTGTTTTTCCAGTGGTCATATATGGATGTGAGAGTTGGACTGTGAAGAAAGCTGAGCGCCAAAGAATCGATGCTTTTGAGCTGTAGTGTTGGAGAAGATTCTTGAGAGTTCCTTGGACTGCAAGGAGATCCAACCAGTCCATTCTAAAGGAGACCAGCCCTGGGTGTTTATTGGAAGGACTGATGCTGAAGCTGAAACTCCAAAGAGTTGACTCATGCAAAGAGTTGGCTCATTGGAAAAGAGTTTGACGCTGGGAGCGATTAGGGGTAGGAGCAGAAGGGGACGACAGAGGATGAGACGGCTGGATGGCATCACTGACGATGCTCATGAGTTTGAGTGAACTCTGGAAGTTTGTGATGGACAGGGAGGCCTGGTGTGCTACGATTCATGGGGTCACAAAGAATCGGCATGACTGAGCAACAAAACGGATCTGAACTGATTCACTATGCCTATCTGGCAAAGAGGTTTGCAGATTTCTTTGAGGCACAAACTCACTCGTCACTGCTTTGTTGACTTATGTAGTAACAAGAATTTATCTCATAAGAGTGTATTACATTGTAAAGTAGTATACATTTGCCCAAACACATTAAGCTTTAAAGGTTAGATAATGGATATAAATTAAGTACAGTTAATTTCCCTAAGAGAGAACATATCCAAACTAACAGAAAATAAGCAGTAGGGTTAGGTACATATTTGTTTCCAGTTTATATGAAGACATGAGGAAGATTGGAATAACTATGAAAATGAAATTATATAATTCTGATGAACTGGTCTGTGGTGGTTTCAGTTCAGTTCTTTATTATGAAATATTTTCTCTGCTCTTGGACCAATCTTTCATATTATTGAAAACTTTCAGTGTTCACCTTCCACTTTAACTTTTTCTTTTGGGAAAAGCAAAGGAATCTTGTTATTACACTTTTCACCTTGTGAGAAAAATGAATAATATTCCACACTTTTATCTCGATTTTGAGAAATATCAATGACTTTCACTATAGTGAGTTTCTGTAGTGCTTGATTTACAGCAAATTCAAGATAAATTTCCACTTTTGCTTTCAAAGTAGATTAATAATTCTTAATCTCTAGAGTGTTTACACAATCACAAGCTGTAAAGGTCTTCCTATAAAGGTGCCATTTAGATAGACTTATTGACAAAACACACAACAGGGAAGGATAAAAATTATAATTTTGTTTTGCTCTGTTTTCCTTTTGTATACAACACTGATTTTTT
>SJYW01014169.1:1413742-1431232 GCA_006410735.1 Raphicerus campestris
TGAACACTCACCTAGAGCCAGACATCTTGGACTGTGAAGTCAAACAGGCCTTAGGAAACATCACTATGAACAAAGCTAGTGGAGGTGATGGAATTCCAGTTGAGCTATTTCAAATCCTGAAAGATGATGCTGTGAAAGTGCTGCACTCAATATGCCAGCAAATTTGGAGAAATTAGCAGTGGCCACAGGACTGGAAATGCTCAGTTTTCATTCCAGTTCCATAGAAAGGCAATGCCAAAGAATACTCAAACTACTGCACAGTTGCACTCATCTCACATGCTAGAAAAGTAATACTCAAAATTCTCCAAGCCAGGCTTCAACAGTACATGAACCATGAAATTCCAGATGTTCAAGCTGGTTTTGGAAAAGGCAGAGGAACCAGAGACCAAATTGCCAACATCAGCTGGGTCATCAAAAAAGCATGAGAGTTCCAGAAAAACATGTTCATCTGCTTTATTGACTATGCTAAAGCCTTTGACTGTGTGGATCACAATAAACTGTGGAAAATTCTTCAAGAGATGGGAATACCAGACCACCTAAGCTGCCTCTTGAGAAATCTACATGCAAAAATTAGAACTGGACATGGAACAACAAATTGGTTTCAAATAGGAAAAAGAGTATGTCAAGGCTGTATTTTGTCACCCTGCTTATTTAACTTATATGCAGAATACACCATGCAAAATGCCAGGCTGGATGAAGCACAAACTCAATCAAGATTTCTGGAAGAAATATCAATAACCTGAGATATGCTGATGATACCATCCTTATGGCAGAAAGTGAAGAAGAACTAAAGAGTCTCTTGATGAAAGTGAAAGAGGAGAGTGAAAAAGTTTGGCTTAAAACTCAACACTCAGTAAACAAAGATAATGGCATCTGGTCTCATTACTTCATGGCAAATAGATGGGAAAACGATGGAAACAGTGACTGGCTTTATTTGGGGGGGCTCCAAAACCACTGTAGATGGTGACTGCAGCCATGAAATTGAAAGATGCTTGCTGCTTGGAAAACAAGGTATGACCAACCTAGACAGCGAACTAAAAAGCAGAAACATTACTTTTCCAACAAAGGTCCATCTAGTAAAGCTTTGGTTTTTCCAGTAGTCATGTATGGATGTGAGAGTTGGACTTATAAAGAAGGCTGAGTGCCAAGAATTGATGCTTTTGAACTGTGGTGTTGGAGAAGACTCTTGAGAGGCCCTTGGATAGCCAGGAGATCCAACCAGTCCATCCTAAAGGAAGTCAGTCTTGAATATTCATTGGAAGAATTGATGCTGAAGCTGAAACTCCAATACTATGATGTGAAGAACTGACTCATTTGAAAAGACCCTGATGCTGCAAAAGTTTAAGGTGGGAGGAGAAGGGGACAGTTGAGACGGAGGAGAAAGATATGTTTGGATGGCATCACCGACTCAATAGACATGAGTTTGCGTAGGCTCTGGGCACTGGTGTTGGACATGGATATCTGGAATACTTCAGTCCATGGAATCGCAAAGTTTTGGACATGACTGAGGCACTGAACTGCACTGAACTGAAGTGAAACATACTTCAGTTTCTTTGACATCTCATTACAACATGTGTAAGGATATTCAAAATAGTGAATGAAGCATTATATCATGATCAAAGACCCTTTAGTTAATGTGCTTGTAAAAAGTAAATTTTTCAAATTTCACTGCACTGTTTTGTCTTTGATAATGATATAATATTTCTGTAATATTGGCTATGATTGATCCATCACTTGGCTATCTTGAGAAATGTATATCAAAATGTGTTGGTAGCAAAATTTGACAGGATATCAAAATATTTTCCACAGTGTGAAAAAATTACTTTCATTCAATTTTGTTGGAAGTTTATTTTAATTGGCAATCTATATCAATATATCTGATGGGCATTGACTTCCCAAATATGTTCAGTTCACTGTAGCTTATAATCAAACTAATGTGATAAAATTATCTTTTAAAGTTTCACTCCATCATTTTGTTTCCATATTGTCCTTTTTGATGATAAATTTGTTAAGAACATTTTAATAAAATGTAATATTTCCATTATTACATTTGATATCATGAGTGTACATGATTGTGGGTAAGGACTAGTGCTGGGCAAGCCTTGGCCAGGATGAGTATAGTAAATTCATTGGTGACACAATGTATAGGAAAATGTGACTCAAAATAGAAATAGGAAAGAAAAATAACCTGTTAAAATATTTGACCAAAGTAACGAAGTTGGACTGTTCAATTGTATTAGGGAAATGTGATAATTTTCATTTTGTACCCAATGGATTAGAGACAATGGTAGCCTATGCAAATGGAAAAATTCTACCCAATTGGAAACACTTCTTGAAGAGGAATTTAGACTAGAGTTTGATGAAGTTGCAGAATTACAGAATCATAAAACAAATTAGACATTCATTAAAAGAGAAGATTAGAAATGAACATTTAAGGAATGGGAATCAATGGATTGTTTTAGAAAAAAAAATGTAAATACAAAGCAAAAAATAAAACAACAATAAAAAACTAAACCATCAGCATTAAGAATTAAGTTTTGAAAAAAAAAGCTACAAAGTTTATCAGAGAAGAAATATAGAAACAATGATAAATGAGTCAATCCAAATAATAGAAAAATAACCCAAATAATGTATTGTTAGAAGCAAAAGAGAATTTACATATTTTCTTAATAGTGTATTTCATTCTATTTTTTAATTTTAATTTAGTTAGGATGTGAATAAATCAGCAGAGACTTTGGCCTTTACTTCTCTCTTTTTCTTCCTTTTTGTCTGTCTTTTTTTTTTTCTTTTCATTCGTGTCACATTTCTCACAACTTCCTAGTACAAGCCTGCAAGTGTTTAACTGCTCGTAGTCTTGGCTGATCTCCTCACAGCACTTCTGAAAGTTGATTTTGGCCAGGCTTTTTATTTCTATCCAAATATTTTAACTAATAGATGGCCATCTACAGCATACATTGACCATTCCTAATAATTCCAGACCTAGTGCTTTTTCCTTTCTTCAAACTCTCATGACAATAGATTCATTTCTAAATTTAGGGATTAACTAGAAATTCTCTTGTATATTATTTAATCATTTATAATTTAAAATCTGTATTGTGTCCATGTATTTTTTTTTTTTGAAGAACAGCCTAGATCCTATATTTTTCCATCCTTCATACAGTATGGAGCAGGATATTGAATATAGAGTTGGTCCTTAGTATATGTGTGTATATATATATATATGTATATATATATATATATATGAGCTTTCCTAGTAGCTCAGACAGTAAAGAATGTGGGTGCAGTAGACCCAGGTTTGATCACTGGGTCCAGAAGATCACCTGGAGAAGGGAATGGCTACCCATTCTAGTATTTTTGCCTGGAGGATTCCATGGACAGAGGAGCATGGCACACTATAGTCCATGGGCTCACAAGGAATCAGACAAGACTAAGCAACTAACACTTTCACTCCAGTGAATACTTTCCAGTATTCTTGTCTGAAAAATACCATGGACAGAGGAGCGTGCAGGCTACAGTCCATGGGGTCACAATGTCGAACATAGTTGTGTGCATGCAGAACTATATATAATATCAATAAAGTAATAGTGGTTACCTTGGGATACTTATATATATTGTATGTATATGTATATACATGAATTAATTTCAGAAGTAGCATTTCTATATTTACCAAAATATATGACTTGAATCAATGGGATGAAATTATTTCTGCTTGTCCAAATTTACTGCATTAACATATATAAAACGTTTTTCTTTTAAAATCTTATCTCCATTGGCTCTATTAATTCACTGGGTAAAAATACATTGGTTGGCATTCAGAACTTTCCTTTCAATTTAGCTGCTTGGATACAACTGAAAGGATAAAGACTGAAACTCAAATTAAAACAGAATTAGTGTTCTGATAAGCTTTTCCTTTTTTATATGATATTTTGATGCACTTTAAAAGAGAGTAAATCTCAATCTTTCTCTAATGTGGTTAATTTTAAAGATGGATATCTAAAGGCAGTTCTAAAATAGAATTATGGCAATGAAATAATAAGGCAATTATATATTGGCTATGTGCATATGTCTGCATGTTCTTCACAAAAGTGTTCCTTCTAAAAAACAGGCACTTAATTAAATTCTTAGCTCAGTCCATAACTTCATTGACAGAGTGAAGCTGTTAGGAAGACATAGAATAGCCATTATAAGAAGCTGATAATTAATAATAACTTCTTATGAATACATAGTAGCTATTTATTGTGGTACTAGAAGTTGATTATATAGTAAACCCCTTGTACAATGTTTCAGTATAAATTAGAAGAACGGTTTTCTTGTTAAGAATTTTAAAGGACAGATAACATTGACTATATTTATACAGCTAGCGGCCAATAAAACAAACATTTTCTATTATTGAAACCAAGAACTAAAAGGATATTTTAAATGCCCTACATTTTTAGATGGAGATATGAATTTTGGGTCAAATCTCTTCATTAAGTTACCAAGCAGGCTAAATTTTTTGATAGATGTGTCATAAACAACATTACCCACAAAAATCTCTAGATACATATTTGAAAGGTCAGACATATGCCATACAAATCTAAAACATGCTTTTAATTTTTTTAAAGCAAGAGTCAATTCTCAACCTCCAAGAGAAGTTCTCTTAATGTAAAATTATAACATGAATGGAGACATTTATCTAGCCTCAAACATGAACATTTCCTTATAAGTAAAGTAAATGTTTTCTTTTGCTTTGGCAAGCTAAAGGCAGATGCTTTACAGACCCTCTCATGAAGAGAAAAATGAAAACTTTGATTGGTTTGGTTAAAATGCATTTGCTCAACCTAATACCAAGGTATTGTTAGTATTTCTATGTTCCACATTCTCTACATACTATCATTTTGAAGGATGCCGAGGTGCTTTAAAGCTCTCCTAAATAAATCTCTATAGTGAAAATTCCAAAGAAAAGGAAAACACATTCACAGGATGAGCCCCAGGCAAAATAGACACAAACAAAGAAGCAAATAGCCAAAACTCAAACTTTGACACGTTATTTATCAAATTAGTTCTCCCCTGTATCCTCCTACCTTTTACTGAGGAATATAATTTTTAACAGCAATTTCTTGTTGTTGGTAAGGCCTGACAACCTCATAGCCCCATCAGCAGCATGACTACTCAGGTTTCACCTCTCTGGGTGCACTTCAAGCTCTAAAGTAATCTCTTGTTTAGAACCATAAGGTCATGCCTTATGGTTCAAGTTTGTATAGATTTTGCCCTGTATCATGACACTTAGCTAAGGGTCAATTATGAGTAGAAATCCATTCAGCTTCTAGGTGGCAAGTCAATGTTGGCCCTGCTTTTATCTTCCCATTATAGCCTAGCTCTCTTTTCTACATAAAATCTCCCATAATTTTCTGAAATTTATTTCTGCACAATATCTTCGTGTGGTGATACTTTCAATCTCAAGAGAAGCAACATCTACTCCTGAACATTTATCTCCTGAAATTAGCAACATCTTAAAAGACGACTCCTGGAAACTTAGGTTTATCATCCCAAGAATCAAATCTATATGTTGTGAAATGTATGTACAGAGGTAAGCGAGTGTTGTAATTTTTCTAGGTCTGTGATTATCACAGTGTTGTTGTTCTTGTTCAGTCACCCAGTCATGTCTGACTCTGCAACCCCATGGACAGCAGCTCGCCTGTCCTGCTTATCCTCACTATCTCACAAATCTGCCCAAGTTCATGTCCATTGTCCATGTTCAGTAACCATAGTGTTACTGGTTATCACGTACCACTTTTTTCATTAAAACACATAAACTGAATATATATTAATTCTTCATTTTTTCTGTATAAGAAAATCAATGAGCTCTTTAAGTGGTGAGCAAAGCCATAAAAATAGAAGTGAATCTAAGATGTTAAAAATCTTGCTGGGAAGATGAGTGTATCTGTGTTTATAAAGTCCAACCATCATATCTACTTTCTTACTATTTTTTTTTCTTTTAAGCTAATAGGCATTATATCCAAACACAGGAAGAAGAATGTAATTCCTGGGAGAGAGGTTAAACTCCAATATTATGTAGAAATGATACAGGAATTTTATTGTGTATACAAAACAAATGGAAGAGTCATCTACTGCTTAATATTATTCTTGCCAAATTGCATGGAACTTAATTGCTGTAACAGTAGGTAAACTGTATATTTCTTTTCATTCTCACTAATGAACAATATTTAAATTGATGAAATGCTTCCCATAATTTTCTTTTTTCCTAAGCTATTTTCCTTTCTTATTCCAATTAGAACAGGCATTGTTTAATTGAGTCTTTATTTCACTGCTTGGCTCACCTTTGCCTTGTGAGTTCTTTAGAAAGGAGAAATCACTATATTTTTTGAACAGATGCTTCATTATGAGAGGTGAGTAGTTCAGTTACATAGCTATTTCACCTTTTCCCCCATGTCTGGCAGTTGTTGTGGGCTGTTAAACAGCCTTAATAGAAGATGAGAACAGCTTCTAGCTATAAGGGCATGAAAACTTCTTTTTTTTTTTATTGGTCTCAGTATCTTCATGGATCATTAAATACAATGTAGAGTCATTTTACTGCAGCTAGTGAGTCCCAGAAGGACCTGACAGTTAAATGAAAGTTGTCAGCCTTCTTTCTGTTCTAGGTAAACTGGGTATTAAAAGGCCAGAACCTGGAATTGAGGATCAGAACCGAGATCAATGTACCAACCAAATAAAAGAAATGTAATGAGCGCTTGAGAAATGTAGCAGAAGAAAGCACAGATATCTTAATGTCTAGACAAATAGAGGCCAGTGGTAATAAATCTATAATGTATTATAAAACTATAATGTATCTAAGAATTACAACTGTGCTTTGCATAATAGGTAAGTGGTAAACTTGTGGTCTAAAATTTACCAAAAAGATCTTGATAAATTGCAGTGGAAAAAGAAAAATAGGGTTTGGAAGCTACTAAGAAATCATTAACAATTATAGTTCATTCTTCATCAGGAATATAAGAAATTTTGAATTATGACATCTGTTCTTATTTAAAATGACAGAAGAAATGGCATTCCACTATATTAACTTTGTATTTTTTAAAATAAATTTCCAATTACTTTTCATCATTTTATATACAAATAAACCATTCTTCACTTAGAAAAAACATTTTCAGGCTTAACATCCTATAATATTTCTGATCAGAGTCTGTTCCATGTAACTCTGTATAAAAAATTATAAAGAGTGTTTAAAAAGTTCACATAGGATTTTCTATTGTATCTTCCAAACTTTAGGGCAGGATATATGCTATAGTTAAGAAGGAACTCAGTCTTTCCTTGCAAAATTATAATTAACACAACTTGCCCTTTATTTTTCCTGTGTGGACACTCATAAGTCTTGAAGCTCAAAGGCAATACTTTCTAATATTTGCATTATTGAAGCAAAAAAAAGAGGTGAGACAAAATTGGCATTAAGTTTTCATTCATTAAAATACAAGAACTATCATTATTAAAGAGTGCTTCATCCTATTTAAAGAATTCTAAAAGTCCCATGGACAGAGGAATCTGGCAGACTACAGTCCATAAGGTGTCAAAGAATTGGACATGACTGAAGCAACTTAGCATGCATGCAAAGAAATGTCAAGAATTATTTATAATTTGGCACTTAATATAAGTTTGAGTAACATAGGTGAATGTTATAATTCTAATTTACTCTTCCCATCACCTAGTAAAATTATGAAAAAAGTGATGTCAATATGTGAGCAATTGGTTAGGAAGAACTGAAACACCAAAAAGCAGTTAAAATAACATGGCTTGCTTTTATTAGTTTACTCTTCAAGCCCCAAATACTTGAAGATATTTTGGGGGGGGGTGTTATCTATTATTCTTAAGACTTAAAACCAGGTTACATTTTCAAAGAAAGCTCAAGGTTCCCTTGAGGCTTTAAATCAATAATGTCAAATAAAATTTACCACAATGATAGAAATGTTCTACATCACTATTGTTCAGTATGATAGCTACTAGCCATATACAGCTATGGAGAATTTAAAATGCAGCTAGTGTGACTAAAAAATTGAATTTTTTATTTTATTCATTTGAATATGGATCTAAAATTAGTGGCTACAATATTAGTGCAGGTTTGAACTGTCTGTACAAATGTGATAAACATTTTTGGTTGATTATGAAGTCTTTGTAGAGCTCATCACACATTTCTCTATTATGGTGATGCATGGCAAGTGAAAGAACTCAAAAGCAATGGTCCTCATATTTTAATTTCATTGAGATGGTTGTCAAAATATTTAACTGACAATTTTAATTCTCCTACATCCAGTATTCTCTGTGAAAACAATCTAACCACACTTATCTGGTATATTACCTGGGTTCTCCAAAACACCAGAATCCATATTTCATATAAGCATCTATTTATCCTATATATTCCATATATGTATATTTCATATATATATATATATGAAGTGAAGTCGCTCAGTCATGTTCAACTCTTTGTGATCCCACAGACTGTAGCCTACCAGGCTCCTCTGTCCATGGGATTTTCCAGGCAATAGTCCTGGAGTGGATTGCCATTTTCCTTCTGTATAATTGGTTTATGCAGATATTTTGGATACTGAGAAATTCTACTATTTGCAGTTGGCTAGCTGGAAATCCAAGAGAGCACATGATAAAATTCCAACAAGTTTTAATCTGAAGGCAGAAAATCAATGCCCTGGCTCAAACATAGTTGAACAGAGAATAATTTATAGTTTACCAAACTTTTCTTGTTCTATTCAGGCTGCCAGTGGATTAAATGAAATCCATCCACATTTGGGAGGGCAACCTGGTTTACTGACACAAATGTTAATCTTATCCAGAAACACCCTCAAAGACATACCCAGAGTAATGCTTAACTACTGATAAATATTAAGACACCTGTAGTCCAGTCAAGCTGATACATAAAGGTATCACAATTGGTGTTAAGAAAAAAATATATTTTCTCTTCCTTCATCCCCCCATCATCTTCAATAGATAATATTGAAATTAAAAAGGGCCTCTTAATCCAGTTAATTTAACTATGACTTCTTTTTAATGGTCTTAAGCAAATAAAGAGATTTTCAACAGAAAAGGAATAGCCTACTGTTGTGAGTTCCCAATTTTGTTTTATTCCTTTCTCTGATTCCCAGTTCTTAACACAGTGCCTAGAACTATTTCTAGTACATGGTTTGTTCTGGGAAATATCTGTTGACTAAATGAACCAGTAACTAGTCAAGAAGGCCTTAGGAAGGATTACAATGAACAAAGTTAGTGGAGGTGATAGAATTCCAGCTGAGCTATTTAAAATCCTAAAAGAAGATGCTGTTAAGGTGCTGTACTTAGTATATCAGCAAATTTGGAAAATGCTGCAGTGGCAGCATGATTGGAAAATTTCTAATCCTAAAGAAGAGCAATGTCAAAGAACATTATATTACTTTACAATTGTGCTCATTTCACATGCTAGCAAGGTGATGCTCAAAATCCTTCAAGCTAAGTTTCAACAGTATATGAATTGAAAAATTCCAGATGTACAAGATGGATTTATAAAAGGCTGAGGAGCTAGAGATCAAGTTGCCAACATCCATTGGATCATGGAGAAAGCAAAGGAGTTCCAGGAAAAGATTTACTTCTGCATTAATCTAAAGCCTAGCTGACTGTGGATCATAACTATGGAAAATTCCTGAGGAGTTGAGAGTACCAGACCACTTTATCTGTCTCCTGAGAAACCTGTATGCAGGTCAAGAAGCAGCAGTTAGAATCAGATATTGAAAACTGATTCAAAATTGGGAATGTATGACAAGGCCGTATTGTCAAACCTGCTTATTTAACTTATAGGCAAAGTATATCATGTGAAATGCTGGACTGGATGGATCACAAGCTGGAATCTAGATTGTTGGGAGAAATATCAACAACCTCAGATATAACAATGATTCTACTTTAATAGAAGAAAGTGGAGAGGAATTAAAGAGTCTCCTGATGAGGGTGAAAGAGGAGAGTGAAAAAAACTGGCTTAGAAGTCAATATTCAAAAAATTAAAGCCATAGCATCCAGTGCTATCACTTCATGGAAAATAGAAGAGGGTAAAGTAAAAGCAGTGACAGACTTCATTTTGGGGGGCTCCAAAATCACTGTGGGTGGTGACTGCAGCCATGAAATTAAAAGACACTTACTCCTTGGAAGAAAAGCTATGACAAACCTAGACAGTGTATTAAAAAGGAGAGATATCACTTTGCTGACAAACGTTCATATAGTCAAAGCTAGAGTTTTTCCAGTAGTCACGTATGGATGGGAGATTTGGACCAAAAAGTAGGCTGAACATGGAAGAATCGATGCTTTTGAATTGCGGAGCTGGAGAACACTCTTAAAAGTCCCTTGGACTTCAAGGAGATCAAGCCAGTCTATCCTAAAGGAACTCAATCCTGAATAGTTATTGGAAGGACTGATGCTGAAGCTCCAATACTTTGGCCACCTGATGTGAAGAACTGACTCACTGGAAAAGAACTTGATGCTGGGAAAGATTGAAGGCAGGAGGAGAAGGGGATGACAGAAGATGAGATGATTGGATGGCATTACTGACTAGATGGACATGAGTTTGAGCAAAGCTGGGAGTTGGTGATGGCCAGGCAAGTCTGGCATGCTGTAGTCCATGGGGTTGCAAAGAGTCAGAGAGGACTAAGCAACTGAACTGAACTGAACAGAACAAGTAAAATCAGAAGTGAAATGATGGCATAGGGGTTTGTGAAGATACAGAGAGTATAATATTTGAGAATTAATAAAGAAGACAGGTTACATGAAAGACCCAGCTGAGACATAAGCATAAAGTATACTGGCACTGGGCATCCCCAGTGAGTCAGCGGTAAAAAGTCTGCCTGCAGTGCAGGAGATGCAGGTTTGATCCCTGTGTAGGGAAGATTCCCTGGAGGATAGCATGGCAACCCACTTCAGTATTCTTGCCTGGAGAATCCCATGTATAAGAAGAGCTTGGGTGACTACAGTCTATGGCGTTGCAATGAGTCAACACAACTGAAGAAACTGAGCGTGCATGCACGCATATTGGCACTACCATGTATGGTTGAATGGTTTTTCCCTGAAGCCTCAGTGTTATGAAAGATAAAGACATGATCAGTTAGATTGATCTTAGCTTAAGATTTGAGCAGAAGTGTGTAATGTAATAATAATAAACAAAAGAAATACATGAAGTTTTCTGTAATTGGAAAAAATGGAAGAAGGCTAGTAAGTTGGGTAAAACTAAAGAAATCAATGAAGAGTAGAGTGGAAGATGACAGAAAAATATGTGTAGAATGACTGAAGATAGATTATGGTGATAGAGAAGTTCAAATTTGAGATTTGAGAAGTTGGGTAACCTAACGCTGCTGAAAATAATAACTTCACTAGGATTGGCTCCTACTACAGATTTGGACCCAGTACTGTGCACCAACACATTCTTCTTTCTTACAAGCAAAGTTCTAACTTTGGATATAGTAGGGTATAGTATGGGTATAGTAGGGCAAGGAGGAATTCCTTTTGAACATGGATATATTTTTTATTAAATGTATTTAGTGCTATTAATCATCCTCCCTCCATTTTTTTTTTTGGTTGAAATAAACTATATCTATACAAGTGAAAAAAATGTTTGGGATCTCACCATTACAAGAATTCTTATAACATGCATATTTTTTGTAGTAAAGCTAGTAATAGCCATTGTTCAGGAATACAGAATGTGATGAACATTTGAAAAATGGGATGAAATATCATTACTTAGCTAGACTTAAAGAATACTCCATAATTTTAACACAATCTAGCTTTATATATTCAACTTCTACTGGTTGTCTTCTGAAAACTTAGCATTAATCAAGTGGTTGTTATTTTATTTAATCCTCTTCTCTCATTAAATCCATTTAGTCTGGGATAAATACTAGTCTTTTTTCATTTTTTCTTGATGACTAAACTGAGGTATGGACAAATTCAGGGCCAGTAGAAATAGTATTTGAATCTAGGTAGATTTTCTCTAGAACCTTAAAACTTAAATACTGTCTACAATGAACATAGAATGTAAATTTTCATTCAACACTTGTTCAGCTTTCTTGTGTCCATTGTAGCACTAACAGCAACATGGAATGCTATTCTTATTTGTCTATTCCTTTATGAACTTTATTTATTCTCAATTTCAGCTTAATTTTCACTATTTATAAGAAATTGTCCCTGAGCAGGCATGTGATAGTAATTTCTGACTACGTTTGCATTCTGTGGTACTCATTGTGAAAAACAAGCAAGAAAGGGAAAGATATACCAAATGAATGTAGACTTCCAGAAAATAGCAAGGAGAGATGAGAAGGGCCTTCTTCAATGAACAGTGTGAAGAAATAGAGGAGAGAAACAGAATGGGGAAGACTAGAGATCTCTTCAAGAAAATTGGAGATATCAAGGGAACATTTCATTCAATGGTGGGCATGATACAGGACAGAAATGATAAGGACTGAACAGAGGCAAAATAGATTAAGAAGAGGTGGCCGGAATACACGGAAGAACCATACCAAAAAGGTCTTAATGATCCAGATAACCATGATGATGTGGTCACTCTCCTAGAGCCAGACATCTGGAGTGTGAAATCAGATAAAGAAACATTACAATGAACAAAGCTAGTGGAGGTGACAGAATTCTAGCTGAGCTATTTCAAATCCTAAACGATGCTGCTGCTTAAGTGCTGTGCTCATTATATCAGCAAATTCAGAAAATAGCAGTGACCACAGGACTGGAATTGGTCAGTTTTCATTTCAGTCCCAAAGAAGGAAAATGCCAAAGAATATTCCCAACACAAGGAAGCCTGATGTGGCTGCAGTTTATGGGATCACAGAGAGTCATTTACTTCTGGGTGACTGAACAAACATATTCAATGTGGAACCAAAGCCTTTCTAGGTCATATGCACCTTACACATTTTGTTTGGCAAATATGTAAATTTTGTGCAGCAACTTTGCTTTCTTCATTAATGGCAGGCACTAATAATGCCTGCATACTCTTGCATTTACTCTAGGCAAGGTCTTAAATTCCTTAACATACCACTTTAGGTACACTCTAATGAAGAATCAAGCTAGAGCCCAATATGAAACACATTTGTTATTTTAAATATGATAAAATGAAAGTCTTGTAGAGAGTCATACAAGAGAGACTTGTAGAGAGTCATATAGGTGAAAGAAGAGCCAGACTTTTTATTTTTTCATCTTTGGTGAACAATTTTCTGAACCTCATATCTGATCACTAATTTTATGAGCAATATGGTAGAATGCTTGGAGGCATAAGTACACTAAAAATAACTGGGATGGAAGATTGCTACAAATAAAATAATTTAGAGACCTCTTTTTCTCTTGTATTCTGTCACTCTTAATATTTTTTTAGACTTTGTGGCAGGCCAATTGAAATGATATTTTGTTTTTTTGTTGAAACTTCTTTTACCTGCATCAAGATTATCAATTTACTGAAGACAAGAAGCAAACCAGAATATGTTCATCATATAACAAAGAATCAAAGGTAGATCATGAAATAATTTTACAGGGCTTGGTAAGTAAGAAATATTAAACAAAAAGAAATTAGAATTCTTTCATAATACCAAAAATATGCAACTTTAGCTATGTTTTAATTAGATCAAGCACTTTCCCTGTTTTCAGTCTTTCTGTGTTTTTAGACTCCCACTTTGCTTTTAGATATAACTTCCTTTCCCATTAGGAAATCTGTTTTATAGCCATAATATATTTCCAGCAGAAATATGAGTAATAAACCTCCTGTTGATAAAAAATAATAGTTATGCACTAGGCAATTATTCTCACATCATTTGAAACTTTCCACACCATTATTTTACCTGTATAGTTCATTTTGATTATTATACTACATTTGGGCTTTGGCAGGCTTAGTAGGGGTATATATCTTTTATATTTGAATGGTTTTGAATGGCCTCTCTCTCTTTCTCTCTCTCCAGTTTACAAACAGGAATAATAAAGTTTTTAAAAATGATAACACATTTTATTTTTTATTGAAATAATGTGATTTTACCTAAAAGATTCAAGCCAGTGTTACGGTCAAACATCAAAAATGAGAAGACATATTTTCTTGGTGTAAAATACGTCAGATTTTATAACTAGCCTTGATATTTTCCACTTAACAGAAGATATAGACAATAAACAGCTCAATTTGTACAATATTTTACAAGTACATACTTTTTATCAAATGTCCTCTTAAGTAGATCCTAAATGTAATCATGGTATTACTATTATCTGTTTACTGTCTTGTGCTTATTAGAAAACCGAGGCTGTGAGAAGTTGTCTGTTTTTTTCAGCAAATATTTGGCAAAGCTGGAATCTGAATCCAGATTTCTTGACAAAATTCATACTTGTTACTACTATATTATGTTACCTTCCTGGGTATAAATATTTTAATTATGCACAGAGACCCAGGTACTGTTCCCTTTTGCAGACGCTACATAGCTGTCCACTGTAGCATGTTAGTTGCATAATGTGCTGATTAATTTTGTTTTGTAGAAGGGAAGCTTTATTCAAGATCTGCATAGTTACTTAAGCAGATACTGTGATGTCTGAAAATTATTGTACATATGTGGGGAGGTTTTACATGCTTGTGTATTGTCAAACACTTTATGAATTGCATATACACTCAAGGTAGATTTAGACTCTGAAAGAATAAATAGCATATATTGTCATTAACTATAATGTAAAATAGATTAGACTACATTTTAAGTTTGCTCAGATGATTTCACATGGGCAAACCTGCATTTTCCAGAGTAAGTTTCTCAGAACACTATCTCTGGAGCACACGGATACATTTTCTATGGGATGAAAAAAGTTGTTTTTAGAATCTGGTTGTCATTCATTACACAGTTTTCAACATATGTACTTATTCCAGGACATAATAATGTACTGAGGCCCTTCAAGAGGGGAGATAATGTAGATTTTCCTCAAAGTCATTTAAACATGTGAAATGTTTTCATAGAGCATCTCACAGGTAACTCATCTACCTTACATATTTACATAGGAGACTGTTTTCCCCCCAAGAGGCAGTATATATAGTTCATTTGACCAGACTAAATCTAAACTGATGCTTCTTTTGCATTTCATGTTGCCAAAATTCATTTCCTTTTCTTTTATTTTTTAGATTAATCAATTTTAGAAATAGTTTTATGTTAAATGGCTTTTATATTAAATGATAAGACAAAAGACATTGGTTTTGATATTAAATGGTAAGTATAATTAACATTGTTTAACATTCATGTGCAGAATGAATTAGAAAAATTTTAACATCTACATCAATCAACCTGATTACAATAGTAACATTACTGTCATTTAACAACAGATCTTACTCTGTAATCCACAAATTCTAAGTCCTGATATAACCTTAATCCATCTGAATATTCTAATTTTTTACTAATAAAATACTAAGCAGGAATATTCACATATGGTTTTAAATTTATTGCCAGAAAATTTGTACTAAATATTTATTTGTAAAAAATATTAACTTTGATTGCCAGTTGGCTATTGAATGGTAATTCACATTTTAGGAAATAACAAAAATAAAACTATTCTCAGTGCCCATTTCTTCATCTTCAAAATCAGGAAAGTATTTACATATAGCTTTTTGCCATCAGTAGTTATACTCAATGCATGTAAGAAACTTAGTGTCATCTTGACACATTATAAGCTTCAATATGTGTTTTTTTGTTGTTATTACTTATAATAGTGAAACATGAGATATGAACTGATGTTCCACACCTCTAAAATTTTATAGACGTTAAAGGGATTAATTCATGTATTTATTTATATCATTTAGCCACATAAATACTGAAACAAGCAGACAAAAACACTTATCTTTGTGGGAGGATACAATACAATTATAAGCAAATTATATACCATGTTTAAAAACAATGAGTATTGCATAAAATGAAAAAAGATGCAAACCATAGGATTGGCAGTGTGAGGTAGGAGTGATGATATTTTCAATGGGGTTTCAGTGTAGGCTGAAATGAAAAGGTGACCTTTTAGCAGTGCTATGAAGGAATCATAGAATGATACTGTGGCTATATGAGAGAGAGGAATGAGAAAGTTTGAACAAGGAGGAACATGATCAAACTCCTGCTTTAACTCTGTCACATAGTCATCCAGGGACCCAGGACAATGGTAGAAGTAAATCTGAGGCTTCCCTTCCAGTAATACAGCAAAAATATATTGGGATCAGCCTGGAATGGTTTTTCCAAGCTTTGTGTCCCATGTGTTTCCATAAAAGTCCTGGGTGGAAGCTATTCTTTCTTTCTATTTTATTTATTGCTGTAATTATGTATATATGTATTAATATGTATGTATCCACCTCATGCGAAGAGTTGACTCATTGGAAAAGATCCTGATGCTGGCAGGGATTGGGGGCAAGAGGAGAAGGGGACAGCAGAGGATGAGATGGCTGGATGGCATCACTGACTTGATGGACATGAGTTTGAGTGAACTCCAAGATTTGGTGATGGACAGCAAGGCCTGGCATGCTGTGATTCATGGGGTCACAAAGAGTCAGACATGACTGAGCGACTGAACTGAACTGATGGTTGCACTGAGTCTGCTTTTCACTTCTGCATGCAGGCTTTTTCTAGTTGTGGCAAACATGGGCTACTGCTCACTGCCCTGCAGTGGTTTTTCATTGTGGTGGCTTCTTTTATCATGAGCATGGACTCCAGGCATGCTGGCTTCAATAACTGTGACTCATGGGCTTAGCTGCTCCATGACAAGTGAGATCTTTTCGGACCTGTGATAGAATTTGTGTCCCTTGCTTTGGCAGGCAGATTCTTAATCACTGGACTACCAGGGAAGTCTACTATTCTTGTTATACATTGTGCTTTTAAATGATATGGATAGGAAAGGGGTAGATATTGCGTTTGGTGACAGAATTAAACTTAAATGTAATTTTTGTTGCCTAGAATTATGGGCCAAAATTAACAGAATAGAATCTTGAATTTAAGTTAAAACAAACATAAGCGTAATTTGTGAAAATCTGACTAGACTACAGTTTATGTTTTTAAGAAAGATCCACATATAACACACAGGATTTACTGACTCACACTTTCAGTATGAGCCAATAGGGTGGCACAACTGCCAAATGATAATTCATTCCAAGGCCGCATTTATGGAATATAAGGAACCTCATAATTAGATGAAAAATGCAAGGCAACCAAAAAAAGCCTAAAGAATTTTCTTTTTCAAAGGTCAATAACTTGGGATATTTTGCAATTTTTTTCCATCTCTCTCCTCAACAAATCCAGTAATTACAAAGATATGATATGAATTATTGAATGAAAAATGTATACTTCATAATTATATTTTAAATTTATAGCTGATTTTTATGTTAGGCACAATAAAGAGTGGCTATCTATATGTAGTTAATTATTACTCTTTTGAGAGTTAGAACATATAAAAAACATAGACAAATTATTTACTTCTGTGGGCCAAAAA
>SJYW01014169.1:1433206-1473112 GCA_006410735.1 Raphicerus campestris
ACAAGAAAACCAAAAAAAAAAAAAAAAAAAAAACCACACAAAAAACCTGACATTTTGACACACATCCTGGATTCTCCTAGGTCAACAAATAAAATGAAATCCCAGTCTGATTTTACTTCTAGTCCTGCCTCTCAGATAAGACATCAGATAATTTGTCAAAACTTATATCACAAGAAGCTAAAACAGATGTTATTTATGCCAAAGTAGGACTGGTGTTGAAGCTGAAACTCTAATACTTTGACCACTTGATGTGAAGAGCTGACTCATTGATAAAGACCCTGATGCTGGGAAAGATTGAGGGCAGGAGGAGAAGGGGACGACAGAGGGTGAAATGGTTGGATGGCTTCACCAACTCAGTGGACATGGGTTTGGGTGGTCTCCGGGAGATGGAGATGGTGATGGACAGGGAGGCCTGGAGTGCTGTGGTTCACAGGGTGGCAAAGAGTCGGATACGACTGAGTGACCGAACTGAACTGAACTGAATCTGTGAGATTGGTATCAGTATGTGAAGTTCAAGTCCAAGGGACATAGGAGACCTCCCAGTAGCCTGCGTGTCACTAATAAGAGAAGGCAGATTAAGAAAGCAGTTGTTAAGGACAGAGGAAGCACTGCTTCCATGACTTTGCTGGGTTTTTTATAGTGATTGTGAATCTAACCTACTCAATGTGGGTCACTTAACAGATATAANTTCCACAGTTTATTGTGATCCACACAGTCAAAGGCTTTGGCATAGTCAATAAAGCAGAAATAGATGTTTTTCTGGAAGTGCTTTTTCCCTTTAAGACATGAATGTGTCCCTAGAATGATAGAAATGATACAATAAAGAGTAGAAACAAGGTTTCTGAGTTGGTGGTATTAGATGGGATCCAAAGCACATGGGGGAGGTTTGTTTTTAATAGAAACCTGGAGAATTTGTGCACTGAACATGTAAAGATGGCAGAAGATTTGCATACTGGGGGCTTTTGCTAAAGCTGGTCCTAANTGAGTTGGTGGTATTAGATGGGATCCAAAGCACATGGGGGAGGTTTGTTTTTAATAGAAACCTGGAGAATTTGTGCACTGAACATGTAAAGATGGCAGAAGATTTGCATACTGGGGGCTTTTGCTAAAGCTGGTCCTAAGAAAGTGACCATTTTAAAAATTGCTTATATTTTCTTAGTAAAAATAACGTTTGAGGCCAACAATTCAGACTTGAAGAGGAAAGTCTATTCAAATTATAGTTTTCAAGTAAATGTGAGACTTACTATGTCCCCATAGTTCCTCAGTGTATTCCTAATATTTTCCTACAACTTTCTGAAGTTGATGTAGTTCTGAAGATGATGAAGTTGACAGAAAACAGGGTTAGCAGGTGTATACAGGAAGGATATTAGGACAAATATGCCCAGTAGTACTTTAATGAGAGTGCAGACTAAAAAGGAAAAAAAAAATGTAGAGGCTAGAAGCATAATTAAGAAATCACTGCCAATCAGATCATTGTTGTGGATGCAATTATCCATAGAAAGAATGCAATGATAAATGAAGAGAGGACTGGAAAAATTTTTTTGAACAATTCCTCTATTTTGAAATTGTTGAGAAAACAAAACAGAAGGCTGAAACAATGGGCAGAAGGTTAGAAGACAAAATAGTAAGTGATAAACTAAGATCACAATTTTCTATTTTTATTTGAAACCATGGTTTCAAATAAAATTTGTCAATATATCTAGTTTTCAAGATGGTCAAAATGATAAGGTGTATTAAAGGACATTTGGTTATTAATGGTTTAAGATAAACTGATATCTCATCAGAAAAGTCATAAAATGAATAAGAACATGTAATCTATATATTTTTTTGGAATTCACAAAACTTTTAGTAAAAATGCCAGAAGTTTAGGAGTTCATGTAAAGAATCAATAGGTGCCAAGAAAGGGTAATTAATCAACATGACTTAAGGCTTCTAAAATTTTCATTGAATGGTTATTAAAAGGCCATAGAAAAGAAAAAAAATAAGTGAACAACCAAAAGCTTAAAAATTGGAGGGGTCACCATGTAAATTTTGCATTCAAATTTTTTATATAGTCAGATAGCTAGAATGACAAATTTTACTTTATTCTAAAACAAATTAAAACGTTTTCCTACAGGACAAAAATATATTCCATACTCTGAACTCCAGGCTTGTTACCCTGGAGGGAAAGTATATCTTCACTTTTCTCCTGTAGCAAAAAGTGCCTTGCATCAAGGAAGTCTATAAACTGTCCTTGGTGTTGGTCAGGTTAAAGGATTAAAAAAAAAAAAAAAAAAGATTACACACTTTACAAGAAAGAGCTTAGTGAAATGGGGTCATTGTTATTCAGTGTTTNAAAAAGTGCCTTGCATCAAGGAAGTCTATAAACTGTCCTTGGTGTTGGTCAGGTTAAAGGATTAAAAAAAAAAAAAAAAAAAGATTACACACTTTACAAGAAAAGAGCTTAGTGAAATGGGGTCATTGTTATTCAGTTTTTTTTTTTTAAGAGGATGCATTTTATATTGAGTTAAATATACTTAGGTTATTCAAGAAAACATAAAATCATGTAAACTTTAAAAAAGTCAGTAAATTGAAAAAAGTGCTGATTTGAGCTGATTCAAATGTATAAATTACTTCCTGAAAACATCTATAATAAAAGCTGCATCTTAAAATCAAATTATATATAGCCAAATGAAGCAAAAAAAAAAAAAAAGAGAACTGTGATTTCTCAGATAGATGTTAAGTGCCTATAAGAAAGCATGATGGCTTGAAGAATTTATCCCAAAGAAAANATATAAAAAAAAAAATGAATCTAAAAAACAAATTATAAAAAAAAAAAAAAAAAAAAAAAAAAAAAAAAAAAAGAGAACTGTGATTTCTCAGATAGATGTTAAGTGCCTATAAGAAAGCATGATGGCTTGAAGAATTTATCCCAAAGAAAATTGTTGATGAAATGCCATAAGGTGGCTTGAACTGTTATTTTTGATAAAGCCCTTAGAGATTCATCTAGCTATTGTGCTAATTTAAAATTCTATGTCCTCAACTAACCCTAGTATATACTGTATATGTATAATACATGTCTTTTAAATAAAAGTACCTTTTATAAAAACAATTCAGAGTGTATACATGGCTCCTTGGAGTTGTGCCAAGAAGTTTTAAGGAGCAGATTTGCAACTTATAAACAGTCAGTAATATGTAATCACAGCTGGGTTATTTTCGTGTTTGTGTGGGAAAGCAATAAACAGATATATAAATAAATGTAACTCATGCAATTTCCAATGCAAATCAAAATATTTTTTAAACGATTTCAAGAGAAGGAATAAGATTTTTTGATTAAAGTATAATACTTTAAATAAATTTCAGTCTAAGATTTTAAAATTATCACTTTATTACAACTCACAGAGATTTCAAGAAAAACTTAGGCAGGTGTGTGTTCCCTTTTTAATCTTTTGCTCTAATCTTCAGAACTTGAGGCATTAAGTTTTGGGAGAGTCTGAAATAAATGAGAATGGGAAGGTGCTTCCCCCATCAATTCTGAACATTGTTATGGCCTAGGAGAGAAAAAAAAAAAAAGGAAAGAACTAACATTTATTGAATCTATTCACTTTTGCGTTATTCTTCAAATTCGATGGACGCGAGTCTGAGTGAACTCCGGGAGTTGGTGATGGACAGGGAGGCCTGGCGAGCTGCGATTCATGGGGTCGCAAAGAGTCGGACACGACTGAGCGACTGAACTGAACTGAGCTGAACTGATAAAAATCTGGCTATAACTCCTCAGCCTAACACTAAACTTGTTCTTTTACTCAGATCACTGTGGTTCTAATTGTTGCTAAATGCAGGGGACACTTAGAGTTTATCACACTCAGAATATCAAAGAATGCAACTGTTAATCTCTCCTTTTTATGTTATGTTTAAATGTTCATCTTTCCTTAAAATGCTTCATTTCCCTGTTGTCATGATACCACATGCTCCTACTACCCTTCTCCTCTGACTGCTACCCATCTTCATTTGTTCCCCACCTCAAAAAAAAAAAAAAAGGCAATATTGGTTTGGCCAAAAACATTCATTGAGCTTTTTCCACTTCCAAACTTTTGGCCAACTCAGTGTACTAAGACTCAGTTTTTACTTATATGCTGAACTAAAATAGTTATAAAAGAAAGAAAGAAAGTGAAGTCACTCAGTCGTGTCCAACTCATTGTGACTCCATAGACTGTAGCTTACCAGACTCCTCCATCCATGGAATTTTCCAGGTAAGAATACAGGAGTGGGTTGGCATTTCCTTCTTTAGGGGATCTTCCTGACCCAGAGATCAAACCCAGGTCTCCTGCAGTGCAGGCAGACACTTTACCATCTGAGACACCAGGGAAGCTAGAAACTATAAGCTATAGTTATAGCTAGAGACTATTTCAGAGTTTCAGTTACTAAACCCGATGACAGCTTCATATGATATTCCGTTGGGTCTATTTTGAAAGAAAGTCTTCATCTTTATCCTGCCATGGTACTCACTACTGTCTCTTTTGTTCAGTTCAGCATATCTAATCCAAAGAGGGCACCCTCAATCAAACTTAACTAGTTGCCTTCCCTTATTCCTCCCTCATCCCTGAAACCAAACCTATCACAATCACAACTCATCTATATTTCATGTCAGGGGAGACATTTCTGTCTCTCTACAAACCCACTTAAGATAATTCTGTTATTTCTTACTTCTCTCAAAACAAGAGGTGTTACAATTCTGATGGAACAGTCTAGTCTGCTGATTGACCCCTGTTCACTAACTGACAAAATTCCTGTACATGATCAAATGTGATGCCTTCTGGTTTCTCTTTTTACTTATTTATTTTTCATTTGTGTTAAGACCTTATTCCTTGCTTTGGGTTCTTTTGCCTTACAGACAGCTAATAATATCAATTCAGTTCAGTTCAGTCACTCAGTCATGGCCAACTCTTTGTGATCCCATGGACTGCAGCATGCCAGGCCTCCCTGTCTATCACCAACTCCCAGAGTTTACTCAATCTCATGTCCATTGAGTTGGTAATGCCATTCAGCCATCTCATCCTCTGTCATCCCCATCTCCTCCTCCCTTCAGTTTTTCCCAGTGTCAGGTTCTTTTCAAATGAGTCAGTTCTTTGCATCAGGTGGCCAAAGTATTGGAGTTCAGCTTCAGCATCAGTCCTTCCAATGAATATTCATGACTGATTTCTTTTAGGATGGACTGGTTGGATTTCCTTGCAGTCCAAGAGACTCTCAAGAGTCTTCAACACCACAGTTCAAAAGCATCAATTCTTCGGCACTTAGCTTTCTTCACAGTACAACTCTCACATCCATACATGATTACTGGAAAAATCATAGCTTTGACTAGACAGACCTTTGTTGGCAAAGTAATGTCTCTGCTTTTAATATGCTGTCTAGATTGGTCATAACTTTTCTTCCAAGGAGCAAGCGTCTTAATTTCATGACTGCAGTCACCATCTGCAGTGATTTTGGAGCCAAAAATTAAAGTCTGTCACTGTTTTCATTGTTTCCCCATTTACTTGCATGAAGTGATTGGACCAGGTGCCATGATCTTAGTCTTCTGAATGTTGAGCATTAAGCCAACTTTTACACTCTCCTCTTTCACTTTCATCAAGAGGCTCTTTAGTTATTCATTTTCTGCCATATGAGTGGTGTCATCTGCATATCTGAGGTTACTGATATTTCTCCTGGTAATCTTGATTCCAGCTTGTGCTTCATCAGTCCAGCATTTGTCATGATGTACTCTGCATAAAAGTTAAATAAGCAGGATGACAATATGCAACCTTGATGTACTCCTTTCCCAATTTGGAACCAGTCTGTTCCATGTCCAGTTCTAACTGTTGCTTCTTGACCTGTACACAGATTTCTCAGGAGGCAGGTAAGGTGGTCTGGTATTCCTATCTCTTGAAGAATTTTCCACAGTTTGTTGTGATCCACACAATCAAAGGCTTTGGCCTGTAGCACTGTAACATGCTTGTGTTTGAACTCAAGGGAATTTAAGATATATAGAACCAAAATTGAACTCTCAATTTTCTTTCATAATTTTGTGCTTCTCTCTCTTTCCCCCTCTAAGGAAATGTCACCACCAGTAGTCCAGTGCTCATGAGAATCTTGGCAATAATCCTTTTGATTTCTGATCCCTTCTGTTTCCATTTTTAATTAACTCATGAATCTTGCAGTATAGAATTTATCTCCTTAATATATATTAAAATATTTTTTTCTCTCTTCTATAGCCACTTATTTTAAGTGATCAGTTTCCCTAGTGTTTATTATTGAAATCCTCTTTCAGTTTGTCTCTCTAATTCCATGCCAGCCCTACTCTGATATAACGGTGAGAATGAGGTTCATTATCACGTGAAATAGCATTCTACTGGTAAAAGCAAAAGGAAAGAAGTGAGATAAGGAGAACAGATGGGAAAATCAGTACTGCCCATGACTGCCTGAGTGTTAGCTTGTTTCAGTTGTGTCTGACTCTGTGACACTTTAGACTGTAGCCAACCAGGCTCCTGTGTCCATGGGTTTCTCCAGGCAAGAAAACTGGAATTGGTTGCCATGCCTTTCTCCAGGGGAATTTCCTGACCCAGTAATTGATTCCACATCATTTATGTCTCCTGCAGTGAGAGGAAGGTTCTTTACCACTAGCTTCACATGGAGCTGCCCATAGCCCCTTTCAATTCTCCTTGAAAAGTGTCTAAATTTTCTTTTCCCCTAAACTATTCTTTTTTTTTTTTTTCAAAATCTTGCTATACACAGCAAATAACAATTACTATGTACTAATGTTTTGACTTTTTTGGAATTGAGAGGCATTTTGATGGACTTTGAAATGATTCCAAGTTATAGTCTTACTTACTGTCTTGCTCGAAAATCAGATACTGAGTTTTCTAGCCTGTTATGNTTGAAAACTGTCTAAATCTTATTTTCCCCTAAACTATTCTTTTTTTTTTTTTTCAAAATCTTGCTATACACAGCAAATAACAATTATTATGTACTAATGTTTTGACTTTTTCGGAATTGAGAGGTATTTTGATGGACTTTGAAATGATTCCAAGTTATAGTCTTGCTTACTGTCTTGCTCGAAAATCAGATACTGAGTTTTCTAGCCTGTTATGTTTTTTTCTGTCACATCACTTTCACTGGACTGCTGAAAGAGTGCAACAAATATTTTATTTAGTTATGATGATAATTCAAGATTCAATTTTTATTAAGAATAAAACTANTACTTACTGTCTTGCTCGAAAATCAGATACTGAGTTTTCTAGCCTGTTATGTTTTTTCTGTCACATCACTTTCACTGGACTGCTGAAAGAGTGCAACAAGTATTTTATTTAGTTATGATGATAATTCAAGATTCAATTTTTATTAAGAATAAAACTAATTGCTACAACAAATAGACCCCCCACACACATATATAATGATTCAAATAACATAGAAGTTTATTTCCCATTAATGTAAAATTAAAGAGTTCCCCAGTAGCAGCAGATTTCCTCTATCAGGTGCTTCAGGGGCTCAGAACTATTTTCTGATTTAAAGCATTTTCCATCTTTTGAGAAATTTTTTATCTGCATCTAGATAGCATAAGGATAAAAACATACTGTATATATCACACCTTCTATGGAATACCTTGGCCTAGAAAAGACATGCAGAGTTTCCACTCTCATACCATTGTTGGAAACTCAGCTGCATGATGCCATCTACTCCCATAGTGTTTGGGAATCATTCTGTTGTTCTCTGTTCAGAAAAAAAAAAAAAAGTAGATGCATAATAGTTTTGCTTGAAAAACTGAGCAGGCACTTGATCAAGAAAGATACTATAACTTTTAGAGTAATCTTTAGTAAGCTAAAAGTTTTGTTACTTACAAATTGAACATAGAGGGGAAAAAATACACTCAGGCTGATAAATTTAATGCCCTCCTCCACGCCACTACACTGCAAAAAAAAAAAAGAGTCAAGAAAGGAGAGAAAATGAAAAATAGAGGATGGGACAACTATAACTAACAAAATAAGACAGATTAAATCTAACAGTATTTGCATTAAATATAAATGTATGAAAATTTCTAATTAAACCATAGCTTATGAGATTGAATTTAAACATATATGTCCAGGCACACATTCAATAACACTATGAGTAGTTATAACAGTCACACTAAAACAAAAAGATGTAAAAAGGTTAAAACCAAAAACAATATAAAAAGTGTATAATATAGAAATAAAAAAAGGTCTGTTAAACCTATTGGAGTATTATGGGGCTGGTACACTAGAATAACCTTGAGGGATGGTGTCAGGGGGGAGGTGGGAGGGGGTTTAGGGATTGGGAACATGTGTACAGCCATAGAGGATTCATGTTGATGTGTGGCAAAACCAATGCAATATTGTAAAGTAAAAATAATAATAATAATAATAAATTAATTAAAATAGAAAAGGCATAATTAGAGATAGGAGATTTTATGAGACAAATTCACAATTATTTATTTATTAAATTTGAATATATAATCAGACAAAAATATCAGAAAATATAAATATGTAATATTTGAATACCATTATAAACAAGCTTGGACTGATAGAACATACAGGAAATAACATACATGGAAACAGAAAAATATTCATTTTAAAGTCTATGTAGATCATAAAATTATCCTGAAATATGAACAAAATCTCAAAATATTTCAAGGAATTTAAATCATACATAGGGCATTTTCTGATATTACACTTTAAAAATATTAATTGAAAAATATGACTAGAAAATTTCTGTATGTTTGGTAATTTTTATAATGGTATCCTAAATACATGTGGAGCAATGGAATAATCATAATGGGAATTAGAAAATATTTTTAACTTAATTATAATAAAGATATGCTGAAACTGTTTTATGTGTATTTGATGCAGTTTTCAACCTTGAATGCATTTATTAGAAAATAAATCTGAAAGCATAGTGACCTAAGCTTTCTTTTCATTAAGTAATAACTAAAGAAAAACCTCTAGTAACATGAACTCCAAAAACAATAGGAGTAATATAGTACTAACATGAGGAACAAAATTAATGAAATAGAAAAAAATGCAGTAAGGGACTCAACAAGCCAATCTGGAAAGGTATGAGTTGGTAAACTTGTGGCAAGACCAATGATAAAAATGAAACAGGTAATATTTGAAATAACAAAAAGAAATATAATAGCTTCACAGTTAGTGCAAAATAAAAAATAAACAAGAGAATATTATGTATAACTTTATACCAATAAAGTAGAAACTGCTTTCCCAAATTTTATTCAGTCTCCCAAAACTGACAAAAGAAATGAAAACCAAATAATCCAATTACTATTAAAGGGATCAAATCAACAATTTAAAAATAAAATATTTCTAAAAGAAAACTCAAGGCTTGGATAGCTTCACTGAGGACAGCTCAGCAAAACAACTAAAATTCTCATACTATATAAATTTGGGCTTCCATAGTTGGCTCAGATGGTAAAGAATCTGCCTGCAATGCAAGAGACCAGGCTTGATCCCTGGGTCTCAAAGATGCCCTGAGAAAAGTCATGGCAACTCCAGTATTGTTGTTTGGGAAATTCTATGGACAGAGGAGCCTCGCAGGCTACAGTCCTTGGAGTCACAGAGAGTCTGACACGACTGAGCAACAAACAAATTATTCCGGAACTATTCACCAGTTACTCTTCAGGATGTGGGTGTGTGCTGCGTCACTCAGTCATGTCCAACTCTTTGCAACTCTTTGGACTGTAGCCCACAAGACTCCTCTGTCCATCATATTTTCCAGTCAAGAATACTAGAGTGGGTTGCCATTTCCTTCTCCAGAGGATCTTCCCAATCCAGGGATCAAACCCACATCTCGTGCATTGACAGGTGGATACTTTACTACTGAGCCACCTGGGAAAGCTCAAGGTTAGGTAGAGGGAAGTAAATGTAAATCTGTGTGAGACCTCTCTGTGAAGAGAAAACAAACATAACTATAAGTCATATTATGTCACATGCCTGTTTTAAATTCCCTATTATACAAAATTTCATCATGGTGCTAGTCCTAAGTGTTCCTTCATATCTGACTCCTGCTATCTACTGTATTTCTCATTCATTTCTTTCTCTTAGTCATTTTATCCAGCTTCACTGATCATTTTAATTCCCTAATTATGCTAGGCTCAGCTCATTCCTTTCCTTGGACATTTATACTGATGTCATTTATTCTGCCTAAAATGGTAACCCTTTCTCTGTCTGTCTACTTCTTACCTTTAGGTATCAGTTAACATGACACTTCTTAAGAATTCTTCACTAATTTCTCTTTCTAAAACAGGCACTTCACATTATGTTGATTCTACCCTACACCTAGTTCTTTTGTTTCTTAGAACATAGCACAACTTGCAACTCTATATGCATTTATTTATTTTTGGTTGTATCTCCAACTACAACATGCTATCCATGAAAACAGGATCAATGTTTTATGCATTGCTATATACCCAATGCTTAGAGTGGTTCCTGAAGCCTAGTAGGCATTTAAAATATGAGATTAAAATTGTTATACTCTAGGTTTGTGAGACATTTGCATATGCTAGTAATAATAATGTTGTATTTTTATTTCCAATTTGGCATTTTCTTCTATGCAACTTCTCCAGAAGTACAGGATTTGATAATTCCTGAGTCTGTTATACAAAACTATGAAATTCCTAGAAAACCACATCTAAACATTAATTCCATTAAATTTGTGTACTTTTTCAGAGTGCTTCAAATAATCAAATTTGTCTCCATGTCAACAGTATTTGCCTTTATCCACTTTTTCAAACTGCAACCACTTAATATTTTTAATGACTAATTTGATTATCTTTGGTGCAAAAAACCTCCACATTACTTTTAGTATAATCAATTCATTTTTCTGGACCATCGCTTATGAGTCAGTGCATAGTCTGGTCCCTATTCAGTTCTCTAGCTGCATTTTTCTGCATTCTTTTGCATAAAGCACCCAACACTGAACTGTTTAAAGTTCTGGAAAGCAGTGTTGTCTGTGATCATGCTTTTGCAATTATTATACTGATTGCTGGAACATTCTTCTCCTCTTTCCCTCCTTAATTACTAAAGCCCACTTATTTTTCAGATTTAACCTTGCAGATCTTTTCCTCCAGGAAGTCTTCCCTAATTTCCTGGGCCCTGATTAGGAGACCTATCTATATGCAGTTATTTCATCATAACACTTACTGTATTGTACTTGTCTTTTACTTGTCTATCTACCACTACATTGTAGAAATTGGATCTCATTGACATGTTGAGAATTTAACTTAGAGCTTGGCTCACATAGTAGGCAATGCATTTTTTTTCCCCCAGAAGGAGTGAAGGAAGGAAAAAAAGAAATGGTGAGAGAGATGAAGGAAGAAAGGATTAGAGAGAGAAGAGGAGAGAAAGACAAAAGGAAGGAATAAAGGAAGGAAGTAAAGAAGAAAAGAAGAATAAATAATCACGTTAGGCATTGCATTAAAGCAGTGGTTGAAAAACTTTTCCTCTAAAGGGTCAGATAGTAAATATTGTAGACTTTGTGGGCCATATGGGCTCTGCCTTATATTCAACTCTGCCATTTTAACACAAAAGTATGCTATATTCCAGTAAAACTGTATTTGTAAAAATAAGTAGCTGGATAGATTTGACTTTAGGGCCATAATTTTCTAGTTACTGCATTGGAGGCTTTATTTACATTATTTCATTACTTCTAACAACAACTTTTCATGAACAGTGAGCCTAAAACAGATTGTGTAATTTGTCCAAATCCATAGAACTAATAGTAATGAAGTCCTAAGTCTGCTTAACTCCGCACAGAAGAAAGGAGAGAAATGAGAGCCAAAATACTATGGACAAGTCACTTGGTATTCCTCTTTTATAGATTAGAAATCTGCACTTTAATAAAATTTGCTAAAGTTCCTATGGATAGTATTTAAATTTATCTCTTATTAATGAAATGCCTTAAGCTCTTAACCATTGGTGCATGCCAATTTTATTGAATTAAAATCTCTCTCATTTTTTAATTTCCTGCTATTTTAAAAAATGATTGATCTGAAGATTTTGTAGCAATTTGAAAATTCATCTTATTTCCTATTGTTCTTCCTGTTGGTCCTCTTAAAACAAAATACCAGCTAAATATACCATTTTAAGTGGTATCCAATGTCTCTTGAGTTCTATTAACAGTAATTCCTTGATTTGTGAAAATGAGGGACAAGCTATTGGAATAAATAATTCAGTAACCCCTTATGATTATACAATGGAAGAGAGAAATAGACTTAAGGGACGAGATCTGATAGATAGAGTGCTGGATGATAATGGATGAAGTTAGTGACATTGTATAGGAGACAGGGATCAAGATCATTCCCAAGAGAAAAAAAAATGCAAAAAAGCAAAAAGCCTGTCTGAGAAGACCTTACAAATAGCTGTGAAAAGAACAGAAATGAAAAGGAAAGGAGAAAAGAAAAGATATACCCATTTGAATGCAGAGTTCCAAAGAATAGCAAGGAGAGATAAGAAAGCCTTCCTCAGAGATCAGTGCAAAGAAATAGAGGAAAACAATAGAATGGGAAAGACTAGAGATCTCTTCAAGAAAATTAGATATACCAAGGGAAAATTTCATGCAAAGATGGGCTCAGTAAAGGATAGAAATGGTAAGGATCTAACAGAAGAAGAAGATATTAAGAAGAGGTGGCAAGAATACACAGAAGAACTGTACAAAAAAGATCTTCATGACCCAGATGGTGTGATCACTCACCTAGAGTCAGACATCCTGGAATGTGAAGACAAGTGGGCCTTAGGAATCATCACTATGAACAAAGCTAGTGGAGGTGATGGGATTCCAGTGGAGCTATTTCAAATCCTGAAAGATAATGCTATGAATGTGCTCCACTCAATATGTCAGCAAATTTGGAAAACTCAGCAGTGGCCACAGGACTGGAAAAGGTCAGTTTTCATTCCAATCCCAAAGAAAGGCAATGCCAAAGAATGCTCAAACTACCACACAGTTACACTCATCTCACACGCTTGTAAAGTAATGCTCAAAATTCTGCAAGTCAGGCTTCAGCAGTACATGAACTATGAACTTCCTTACATTCAACCTGGTTTTAGAAAAGGCAGAGGAACTAGAGATCAAATTGCCAACATCAGCTGGGTCATCAAAAAAGCAAGAAAGTTCCAGAAAAAAACATTTATTTCTGCTTTATTGACTCTGTCAAAGACTTTGTGTGGATCAAAATAAACTGTGGCAAATTCTGAGAGAGATGGGAATACCAGACCACTTGACCTGCCTCTTGAGAAATCTGTATGCAGGTCAGGAAGCAACAATTAGGACTGGACATAGGACAACAGACTGGTTTCAAATAGGAAAAGGAGTGCGTCAAGGCTGTCCACTGTCACCCTGCTTATTTAACTTCTATGCAGCATACATCATGAGAAACGCTGGGCTGGAAAGCACAAGCTGGAATCAGGATTGCCGGGAGAAATATCAATAACCTCAGATAGGCAGATGACACCACCCATATGGCAGAAAGTGAAGAAGAACTAAAGAGCCTCTTCATGAAAGTGAATGAGGAGAGTGAAAATGTTGGCTTAAAGCTCAACATTCAGAAAACTACGATTATGGCATCTGGTCCCATCACTTCGTGGTATATAGATGGGGAAACAGTGGAAACAGTGACTGACTTTATTTTCTTGGTCTCCAAAATCACTGCTGATGGTCACTGCCATGAAATTAAAAGACCCTTACTTCTTGGAAAGAAAGTTATGACCAACCAGATAGTGTATTAAAAAGCAGAGACATTGCTTTGCCAACACTGGTCTGTCTAATCAAGGCTATGGTTTTTCCAATAGTCATGTGTGGGTGTGAGAGTTGGACTGTGAAGAAAGCTGAGTGCCAAAGAATTGATGCTTTTGAACTGTGGTGTTGGAGAAGACTCTTGAGAGCCCATGGACGATAGGAGATCCAACCAGTCCATTCTGAAGGAGATCTGCCCTGGGTGTTCTTTGGAAGGAATGATGCTAAAGCTGAAACTCCAGTACTTTGGCAACCTGATACAAAGAGCCGACTCATTTGAAAAGATCCTGATGCTGAGAAAGATTGTGGTCAGGCTGAGAAGGGGATGACAGAGGATAATATGGTTGGATGGCATCACTGACGCAATAGACCTGAGTTTGGGTAAACTCCTGGAGTTGGTGATTGACAGGGAGGTCTGGCATGCTGCAGTTCAAGGGGTCACAAAGAGTCAGACACAACAGCAACTGACTGAACTGAACCCCAGTTAGAGATGAGGTAATCCAAGAACTGGTGCCAGAAATGTTCACTTGAGTTCCCAAACTTTTAAAATTTATGGCCCTATATATCTGACCTATTACATTGTATGGGGCCTTGGACAATTAAACTACTTTAAATCTTGAGTTCCTAATCTCTGAAAGAGAGTTGTCTATAGGTTGCAAAGTCCAAATGCTGTTACAAAAGCAATGTCAGCTGGATCCACTCATTCTATCATTTTCTACCTATATGAAAAAAACCTAAACTGTTTTTGGTTCCTTTGACTTTGTCTAAAGGCCATGGTTCATTCATCCACTAGTTACTTAAACTGAAAGAGAGATATGAAAGGAAAAATCACATCTTGTGCTAAAGTCTTCGGAGCAGACTGCTTTTAGACTCTGTTTATTAATTCAAACAGAATTAATAGTTTCATTAGTAAAAAAAAACCTGACATGTTCACATGTCAAACTACTACCTGATGTAGGTGGGCATGGAGAGGATGAGTGGCCCCATTAGTGGAGACAGAGTTCAGAGGAAGATATTATATATTCTTTCATAACCAATGAAAGACTGAGTTAACAGTAAAGTCTGTGGCCGGGAGAAAGAACAATGTTAATAAGGACCTAAACCAAGATTATAGAACAAAGAATAGCATAGATTATTCTAGGCAGTCACATGTAATTGAAAATTACACACACACACACACACACACATACATACATATATATAACCAAAATAGCAATATGTACTTATTAGAGTATTAGAATATATATATATTCTAATAGGATTTTCCAGGTGGTGCTAGTGGTAAAGAACTCACCTGCCAATGCAAGATATGTAAGAAATGCGGGTTCTGTCTCTGGGTTGGGAAGATCCCCTGGCGGAGGGCATCAAAACCCACTCCACTATTCTTGCCTGGAGAATCCTATGGACAGAGGAGATTGGGGGCTACAGTCCATAGGGTCACAAAGAGTTGAACACTACTGAAATAAGTTAGCATGTATATATATATACATATACACTAATAGCTAAATATATTTTGGTGTAAAAAAAGGGGACATATGTATACCTGTGGCTGATTCGTGTTGACATTTGACAGAAACCAACACAATTCTGTGAAGCAATTATCCTTCAATTAAAAAAAATCTACAATATACTTATATCAGTGAGAAGAAGTTGATTTCACATTTCCTAGGTAGAACAACATAAAATGAAACTTAGTTCTAAGAGGTCTGTTTGTAGTTCTAATATTGCTGTTAATCATGTTTTTATTTATAAGGTTAATTATTATTAAGTACAAGTACTTTTTCCAGTTCTACTGTTAATTCAAGGACGTTGGACCAGGTAATATAAATATAACTATGTGCTTAATCCATGCTAAATGCCTTGTTAAGCACTTTACATGCAGTATCTCCTTTAATTCTGAAAACAACTTATATCACATAGGTATTTCAGTCCCATGTTATTGTTGAACAGATTGAGGGTGGGGTGGTGTATTGTGGAACTTAATTACCTTGCCTAAGACCACAAGGCTGGTATTTGACACAAGCATTTCCAACTTCTAAGCCCAACCTCTTAACCAATATACTGTATTACTTTAAGTGGCTCATTATTTCAGATATGTTGCCCCTTTAACAATTTACATATTCCATAAGAATTTTTGTGGCTGCTATTATCATTATGAGTCAGACACAACTGAGCATCTTCACTTTCACTTTTCACTTTCATGCATCAGAGAAGGAAATGGCAACCCACTCCAGTGTTCTTGCCTGGAGAGTCCCAGGGACGTAGGAGCCTGGTGGGCTGCCATCTATGGGATCGCACAGAGTTGGACACAACTGAAGTGACTTACCAGCAGCAGCAGCAGATGAAAGGAAAAACATTTCTGATCAAAACAACTGAGCAAGCCCCATTTGGTTGGAATTAGTGAATAATGCCAGGTGTGACTTTGTTTACCCAGCTGTCATAAGTGGCTACAACTGAAATGTGACCTCTACTTGGCAAAATATTACATAATTTAAATATATGTGAAGAAAACCTATTAAAAGGTCAATTATTCACCAAGAGAACAGAAATTCTCTTTCCTCTTACTATTCCACTTTTAATAAACTGTCACATTAAGTTTAACCATTCTTCCAAAACATGAAACCAAGCCCTTTTGTGCAATTTTCAAACACTTCCACAAATGAATAGACATAGCAATGTGTCACGAAGTCTTGCCAATTTACACTGCCTACATTACTTCACAATAATATATTTTTTATTTAAAAGCTATTTTATTGCCTCTTTACAATTTTCAACGTGCGTTTCTCTTCCCATTATAAAAAGCTGTAATGTTAAGAGAAAGGTGTCAGCTGAAGCACAGGTTGTAAGGGTTCCAGTTTTCAGTGAACATAACAAACCACACTGATCACAACTTGGTGTGGGGAAAATCCTCTGTGAAATTACTTCCTGCATATGTTTAAATATTATTCATAATGGAAACTCTTCTATAAAAATGCTATAAAATAATATTATTGAATATTACCACGTGAATACTTCTTTTAAGCATAGCCTTTTATAATCACATATATTCTTTATCCTTATTTTATTTTTCACTTGGTAAAAGTGAACAAAATAACAAAATTCAGGATAATTTTATCATTCACATTAACAAGAGAACAACAGCAAGTGGCTTTGAACTGCTCTTTCATCTGGCATTTCAGTTACTGTTTAGATTAACAGGTATAATAGTTGAAATTTTCTGGGCCAGAGTTTAATGGAGCTCAGCACTGTTCCTTTCTGAAAAGACCCATCCACCTATGGACAAAGCCTCCTGTCTGTTACCATGGCCCTGAATAAAGTGACTGATGAGCATCCGAGTCTGTTTCAAGTTGCAAAAAGGAAGAACTTAAATTCCAGTTAACTACACTGTCTCTTCCTGATACGAATTATGCCAGCTGAGATAATCAATAACTTATCAGGCTGCCGAGAGCCCATTAGCATGTGGTTAACATGCTAGTGTTCACAGCAGTATTCTTCAGTGTGGGAAGTGGCCCTCTGGTATAACACACTTCAATAGTCTAAGCTCAATAATAATAACTCTTGTTTAACAAGACATTAGATTGACTCTTATAAATTAGAAGATTGTTTTCATGATCTATGTAATCTGCTCTATTAATAAAAATAGAACTGAAGGCTCTTGGCACAATTCATTTCTCACTTCTACTTACAAGTGGGCTCTAAATATAAGGAATCAGGCTTGCCCAATTAATCACAGCCCTGAACAACGTGTCTACCTGAAGAGAATGTAAAACCTCTGCTAGTAGAAAGTTTAATTTAAGCCCTAGGGCTAAATTAAAGAGCTTTTCAAATACAGAAATTATTGTCTGGTAATAGCAAAACACAATTATGTTTTTTTTTAATTCCATTTTAGGAAATTATTTTCAGAAACAAAGAAACATAGCAATTTGCTAAATCATTTGAAAGGGGTTGACTCATTGCTGTCACATTTTAGCATGAATAAGAAAATGGCAAGAAGAAATAAAAACAGCGCAGTAAGAAGTCATTAAGATCCAATGATATTTTTGTTTGTTTGTTTGCATCCTCTGAGTGACAAAGACAAGGTTTTACATCTGATGTCTGTGTACTAACTGAATTTTCCACTGTCTAGTCCTTAAATGCAATTCTAATTGTGTAGCCATAAGAAAGAACAGCTAGGTGAATGAGCAGGAGGCTGTGTTTCATGTACTGTTCCCACTTTGGGATTGTCATATTGCATCTGTGGGATTGAATCTTTTAAGGAGTTGTCAAATTTAATTGGTGAATTTGCACAGTTCTGGCTTACTGGATGGATCATAACACCAATATTTTTTTTTCTTTTATCATTTTATGTTAACTCCATGATTTAAATATTCCCATCTGTGAACAAAGCCTACAGAATAAAGAAAACAGCTTTAGTAAATTAAAATCCTAACTGATAAACAATATGAAGATTTTAACATTGTCAATTTGATATTTGCAATGCACAAAATTTGATATTTGGTGTATTTTTCTTTTCTTGTGACAGATATCGTATTTTGTACATGTTCAGTATAGCAAAATGTCCTATAAACACTTCAGTAGGTTTAAACGCTATAAAAAAAAGAAGAGTAAAATCTATAATATCAACAATAGAGTCTCCCAGCCCTTCCAAGAATAAGGATAAATGCTTCAAATAAATATTCAAATGGAATCTAACATTTTTTTCTTACCTGTGAATCCCGCATTGTCTAAGACCTAACACTCTTCTCTCTTTCCATCTACTAAAGTTGCTCTCACTGCCTTACACATCCAAACTCTTCTTTTTTTTAAAATATTTGTGTCTTCTCTTCAGATCTTGCCTAAAACACAACTTCCACAGAAGTAGAGAGAAGCTTCACAAACATCCTAAGTGGACCCCCTCCAGTTAGTCCCCAAAGTGTTTTTCCTTCAAATAGTTATCAAAAATTATAATCTTCTATTTACAGTCGGGTTTCTCCATATACTATGTGTTTATTCACAAACTGTGCATTTCATAAAGACAGAGACAATGATTTTGTTTTGTTTGCTTTTTGTTTGTTTCAGTCAGTGCAGAGCCAGCCTCTGGTGCATTGCTGGCAGGTAGTGGCGGTAGTAGTGAAAAGAAGAGAAAGAGCACAAGAAGGAGGAATAATAAACTCATTTAAAAAGAAGCTAGTACTTATAACAGCTAAAATTTCCTGAACTTTTATGTCAAGCACTGTGCAAGGGGATTTGCACTATCTCCTTTAGTTGTTCCTTGGCAATAGACGCTCATATTATCTAATGTTGACAGAAGGAGATTTGAGGCTGAGAGGTTGAATAGCTTATACAGGGATATCAAATTAATTAAGTTGGTGCTAGGATTCAAATCCTGGACATCCCACTCCAGAGCTCACATGAATGAGCTTGTTAAATAAATGAGTGGATGTGTAAATAAAGGAGGCAAGTAGGAAAGGAGGAAGGAAGGAAGAAAGAGAGAGGCATGCTACTTATACCAAAAATTCACATGCTGGAAATTATTATTTTAATGAGAATTCTGACCAGTCAAATATCTAGCGTCTTTTGTAACCTACACCTTTTTAAACTATAGGTTTTGAGAATAAGAAGTTGTAAGACTTGCCAAATAATGGTTTCAGGTGAAACAATCCTCTTAACAAAGCTATCTTTGTTAACAATGACTCTCATAGATCACTTTTGAGAATCAACATTGTGAATACCTAACAATAAAGCAACTATACACACAGAGGAAACCAGAATTGATAGTGACACGTGTACCCCAATGTTCATCGCAGCACTGTTTATAATAGCCAGGACATGGAAGCNTGTGATCCACATAGTCAAAGGCTTTGGCATAGTCAATAAATCAGAAATAGATGTTTTTCTGGAACTCTCTTGCTTTTTCTATGTTTCAGTGGATGTTAGCAATTTGATCTCTGGTTCCTCTGCCTTTTCTAAAGCCAGCTTGAACATCAGGAAGTTCACGGTTCACGTATTGTGAAGCCTAGGCAACTTATATTTTGTCACTGCACTTCTGTTTCCTCATCTATCAAATGAGATTATGTGGTTGCCAAATACAATTGACATATAGGAAACAGTCAATTAATAAAAGTGTTAAAAAATATTTTTTATATTTTCTCCCTTTGAACCCNTTATATTTTGTCACTGCACTTCTGTTTCCTCATCTATCAAATGAGATTATGTGGTTGCCAAATACAATTGACATATAGGAAACAGTCAATTAATAAAAGTGTTAAAAAATATTTTTTATATTTTCTCCCTTTGAACCCATGTAACACTTTCTGGTATTAGGGCAGATCCTGTTTTGTCTTTGTTTCCTAAGAACCTGAGGCTTTCCATGAGTAGTTGATGCATTTTGGTATACTGCAGTGGTTCTCAGATGCATCAGGTTCATCAGAAGAGCTTGTTAAAAAAAAAAACAACAACAGATTCCTGGCTACACCCCTATGTTTTCTGATTAGTATGTTGTGGTGGGGTCGATCATTGTATTTTTCACAATTTCCTAAGTGATGTTGATGCTACTCGTCAGTNCTCAGATGCATCAGGTTCATCAGAAGAGCTTGTTAAAAAAAAAAAAAAAACAGATTCCTGGCTACACCCCTATGTTTTCTGATTAGTATGTTGTGGTGGGGTCGATCATTGTATTTCTCACAATTTCCTAAGTGATGTTGATGCTACTCATCAATCACTGCAGTTTGAAGACTATATATGGTAAGAAATTAAATTTACATTGGAGTCAAATATACTAATATTACAATTAGTATAAGGTGATTGTAAGATATTTCAGTTTCTTTAGAGTGCCATGCCTTTCCTACAGGTAAAGAAGGTGACCACTCAGTATAAAATCTACTTTTCTCAGAAACACTATGAATAGCTTGTTCTTTCACTAGTCCTAAAGATTGGATGGTATGTGACACCCTTATAACCCATTTAATAGAAGTATTTTCAAGGCCCTTTTGCCTCTCTGACCTCCTCCTGACTTTTGAAAGCTAAGAGGAAGCTCTGGTTATAAACCCCAATCAGCTCAAGCTCTGCTCTACCATCCTGGAGTCCCTGGATAAGAGTTTATCTTTTTCATTCTTCTCTTTTCAACTTAGATTTAACTCTTAACATGATGCTGGCTCAGAATCTACTCTCACTCAAAGGTTATATTGTTTCTGGAACTGTCAGATAGTGTGATTTGGTGAATAAGATACCTTTATAAAAATATATATAATTTTATTTATTATTTTTGGTTGTGCTGGGTCTTCCTTTCTGTGCAGGCTTTCTCTAGCAGCGGAGAGTGGGACTACACTGTAGCTGAGGTGGTCGGGCTTCTCACTATGGTGGCTTCTCTTGTTGCAAAGCACAGGCTCTAGGAACTGTGGGTTTCAGTAGTTGTAATGCAAGCTCAGTAGCTGCAGTTCCTGGGCTCTAGAGCACAGACTCAACAGCTGTGGTACACCAGCTTAGTTGCTCTGTGGCATGTGGGATCTTCGCGGATCAAGGATCAGACCCATGTCTCCTGCTGTGGCAGGCAGATTCTTTACCACTGAGCCACCAGGGAAGCCAATAAGATATCTTTTTGAAAAGTTCCCTAGTGGCACAGAGGTTAAAGTGTCTGCCTCCAATGCGGGAGGCCTGGGTTCGATCCCTGGGTTGGGAAGATCCCCTGGAGAAGGAAATGGCAATCCACTCCAGTATTCTTGCCTGGAAAATCTCATGAACTGAGGAGCCTGGTGGGTTGCAGTCCACGAGGTCACAAAGAGTCGGACACAAATGAATGACTTTACTTACTTACTTATACTGTCTAGTGAATTCAAGAGAAAGGTTGAAGTATATGTAAATAAGTATGACTATTATCTGCACAATGATATTTGATATAAGGAGAAATCTTAGGAAAAAAAGTAAACAGAAATTGCATAATGCGGTTAAGGACAGACACTTAAAGAAACCACATTTCTTTAGAAGGAAGAAAGTCATGTATCTAACTATACTACTCTACTAACTGCTATACTTGTGAGTCATTCAGATTTAAAATCATCTGTAAAACTTTGGAAAAATGAACCTTTGCCTCTAGCCAGACTCACCTGTAACTATCTTGAGAAAACCTAAAATCTACTTAAGATTGTTTGAAATCCTATCTTCCATCATGTGAGAATGACCTCAGCTTGGTCAGAAACCCTGGAGTTTTAAATTCACTATTTCACTATATACTTACAACTGTACAATAAAAATGTGTTATCATATTGTGTGTATTAATTTTTCTTTTGCAGGTTTTTTAAAGACCTCTACGTTAAAGCAAATTTACATATGAACAGTAATAAAATGAATTTCACTGCTTCTGATTTTCCTTACTACCATTTTCTTTTAGAAAGATCCCAACATAATTCTAGCTCTTCACTCAAAAAGACCTGGAGATGGTAATATGCAATGAAGTAAGGCAGACACATCAACAAAGGGAAAGGACCACTTCTTCAAAGAACTGGCAGAAACATATTAATGAATTATTTGTTTCTAAGGTCCCAATGCCTTAAGGCATGTTCAGGATCCAGACCTAAAAGCAATGTACTTTTGAAAAACTAAAAGTGACAGGACAAAATCTGGATGGCTTTTCACTGCTGAAAACAGGTGCCTGCCACCTCTTTCATTACACTGACACACATTCTGCACTATTCATCAACCTTATTCTTTTTTTCTCTAGTCTAACCTTTCAGTGACAGTAAACATGACTTGACAGAGGGTCCAACACAGAAATTACATGATCTTTAACCTTTTTCTGATTTGTGACAGGTTTGGACACATCTGGACTAATCCATCAGGGAGGAAATATATCTTCGGAATTACAATATGACAGTGATCTTCAGGAGCAAACAGTCCTGTGTGTGTGTAAATTCCTTTCCAGTTTAAATCTAAATGAACATTAAAACAATAAGTTTCTACCTGAAGAATCTCATTTATTTAGAATAAAAGGAAACTTATCCATCAAATGGAAGGCAATAATGTTTCAGTATACATTTTTAAAATGCTTATGTAGCAAAAACATATCCTGAAAAGTAGATTATAAATGAATTCTTATGGATTTAGTATTAAGTAGGGATATGTTTGTAACTATGAAAATAGAGACACTGCTATACATGTGTAGAATTTAAGCATTTGAAAACTTGGGAACATTGGTATAAATATATATTGATATAAATATATCTGTAGGTGAAAATGTCCTTATAAATGTGGAGAATTTTAAGTATTTATTCCTGCAGAAAATTTTGTCTTATAAAAATATGCAACTAAATTCTGATGGAGCTACTACCTAGTTGTGAAATGAAAGGGAAGAAATATATTCAGTTGTTATCATTTAAAGTTACCCTGNGGCTGTCTCTTATACACATCTAAATGTGGAGAATTTTAAGTATTTATTCCTGCAGAAAATTTTGTCTTATAAAAATATGCAACTAAATTCTGATGGAGCTACTACCTAGTTGTGAAATGAAAGGGAAGGAATATACTCAGTTGTTATCATTTAAAGTTACCCTGTGCTCTGGGGCAAAAACAGCTGTTTTCTAATCTCTTTTTCTATTTTTTTTAATTTACTTTCCCCTGCCCTCTTTTTCTTTTTAATCAGGCAAATTTATATGAGAATTATCATATTCTGAACTACAAACAATCATGGAAATCCAGTCCAGTAATTTCATAGCAAAGGGCAAAATGAGATATTTTTCCTCTATTAAGCACAGCTTTTTCTCATGTTACATTTAACTTTACACACTGGGCTACCAAATCACAGTTTCCCACACAGTTGAGCAAATTTTTCCTGTCCCATATACTGTTCTTCACTTTCCTTGGCTTTCCCAGATGACTAAAGAAAAAGCAGACAAAAAAAAAAAGGAAAAGCAGACAACCTCCTACTTTTACTTTATTAGGATAAAGTCCCTACATATATGATTACAATAAAGTCTTAGTAATAATTTTGGTAGTGAATGGAGAGTATACTCAAGCCACTTAGCAATTTGTCACCTAGTAGATGCTATGAAGGGTGTAGTATATTCTACACCTTCCAGGCTATAGAGTCTTTGTGGAGATACTGTGCCCAATCTATAACATATTTTAATGACAATCATTTCCTATAGACAAATGTATCAATGCCCTTATTATTAGCTATAGATTTAATAGGGATCCATCTTAACAATACTAATTAAATGGCTAAGTTATTTTTCCAAAAAATATAAGAACTCTGATCATGGGATACCATCCATAGTTCAGTATGTTCCTCAGCTCTTTTTTAAAGATGATTTTTAAAGATAAATTTTCTAAATAAATATTTTGGATTTCAAGTTATACTTCTCAGTTTCAAATGAAAGCTTTGTTTGATTTTGGTATTCATTTAATATTAGAATTAGTAAAATAATCTTTATGCATATATTAACATTCCTAAATGAAATTGGAATTAAAAGTCTCTTTTATTCCATTTTCATTCCAAATTAATGTAGTATGCATTTCTGAAATAATGTACTTGGTATATTTAAAAAATCAAAATGACATCCTAATTAATCATTATTCTCTAGTTGTTGACTTCTAGTATTTTTCTGTTTAGCTAAAATTTTCTACTTAGCTAAAAGAATAGTGAAGAATTTTCTGTTTAGCTAAAAATTCAGTTTAAAAATCAGTATCAAGTCTGTAGAGTAGTAAAATATTTTTATTTATAAAAATAGCCTCATAAAATATTTTTAAAGATGTATAGGTTCTGTGCTTGTGAAAGGACCAATGGAAAGCAACTGCAGAGACTTGGGGGGAAATTTCCATGAATAACAGTAAGATTTAGACAAATGTTGGCATTTTGCCTAGAATTTATCCTCAGCTCTTTACAGAAAATGTAGGTGACTTTCATGACTGGTGACAGGGTATGGAGTAAGGCCAAAAGGTTGGCTGAGTATCGTGTATTGACTAGCAATTTGTTGACAATATGAGCTTCAGATTAGGGGAAATTCTGAGTTTCAAAATGAATCCACCCATGTGAGGACTTGAAAACACTTCAGTAAACTCCTCTTGGGCCTGGGCCATCTTTGTTGGGTTCACTTTTCTAAACCTAGTTCAGAACTGCACATAGTGTATGCACAGCTGAGTGAAATACAGATTAAGATTTAGTAATTTTATATAATGTCCTTCATGATTGCCATTTGACACTTTCAGTTCATTTCAGTTCAGTCGTTTAGTCATGTCTGACTCTTGGTGACCCCATTGACCGCAGCATGCTAGGCCTCCTTGTCCATCACCAACTCCCAGAGTTTACCCAAACTCATGTCCATTGAGTTGGTGATGCCATCCAACCATCTCATCCTCTGTCATCCCTGTCTCCTCCTGCCTTCAATCTCCCAGCATCAGGGTCTTTTCAAATGAGTCAGCTCTTTGAATCAAGTGGCCAAAGTACTGGAGTTTCAGCTTCCACATCAGTTTGAACCATCCTAAATAAACATACCTCCTAAGTATGTACATACCTCCTCCTAGTATCTTTGCCAGTCAAACATATGTTCAAGATAATCCTTTAAACCTAAATTTTCACAGCGATGTCACTTTGGGGTATATATCTGAAGGGAAAAAAAATCACTCTCATGAAGAGATATCTGTACTCCTAGTTCATAGCAGCATTCTTTACAATAATCCAGGTATGGAAACAACCTAAATGTCCACTGACAAGTGACTGGATGAAGGAAAAAAAAAAAAAATATATATATATACATACACACACATACACAATGGAATGCTATTCGGTAGTTTAAAGAAGTAATCCTACCATTTGCAGCAACATGGATGGATCTTGAGGACATTATGATAAATGAAATGTCAGACAGAGAAAGACAAATACTATATGATCTCACTTAGGTGTGGAAACTATAAAAAAAAAATAAGCCCTTGGAAACAGAGACCAGATTATTGGTTAGAGGCAGTGGTAAGCAATGGAAAATTGGGTGAAAAAAAGCTGAAAGATAAAAACTTCCAGTTATAAAATAAATAAATTCTGGAGATGTAATGTACAGGATGATGACTATAGTAATCACTGTTGTGTGTGAGCTCAGTTGTGCTCGACTCTTTGAGACGCCATGGACTGTAGCCCATGGCTTCTCTGTCCATGGAATTTTTCAGGCAAAAATACTGGAGTGGGTTGTCATTTGCTTGTCCAGGGATCTTCTCGACACAGGGATCAAACCTGTCTCTAAGTCTCCTGCATTTGCAGGCTGGTTCCTTTACCACTCTCTCAGAAGGTAAAGAATCTGCCTGCAATGCCAGAGACCCGGGTTGGATCCCTGGGTCAAGAAGATCCTCTGGAGAAGAACATGGCACCCCACTTCAGTACTCTTGCCTGGAGAATCCCATGGACGGAGAAGCCTGGTANGTCTAATTCTCACATCCTTACATTACTACTGGAAAAAACATAGCTTTGACTATAAGGACCTTTGTCAGCAAAGTGATGTCTCTGCTTTTTAAAACAGTATCTAGTTTTGTCATAGAGATTTTCTTCCAAGGAGCAAGTGTTCATGGCTAGGGTCACCATCCACAGTAATTTTGGAGCCCAAGAAAATAAAGTCTCTTACTGTTTCCATTTTCTCCCCAATTATTTGCCATGAAGTGACGGGACTGGATGACATGATCTTAGTTTTTTGAATGCTGAGTTTTAAGACAGTTTTTTCATTCTCCTTTTGCACCTTCATCAAGTGTCTCTTTATTTCCTCTTCACTTTCTACCATTACGGTGGTGTCACCTGCATATGAAGTTATTGCTATTTCTCCCAGCAATCTTGATTTCAGCTTGAGGTTCATCCAGTCTGGCATTTTTCATGATATACTCTGCTTATAAGTTAAATAAGCAGAGTGACAATATACAGCCTTGATGTACTCGTTCCCAATTTGGAACCAGTCTGTTTTTACATGTATGGTTCTAACTGTAGTTTCTTGACCAGAATACAGATTTCTCAGGAGGCAGGTCAGGTGGCCTGGTATTCCCATCTCTTTAAGAATTTTCCACAGTTTGTTGTGATCTACACAGTCAAAGGCTTTGGCATAGTCAATAAAGCAGAAATAGATTATTTTTTTTTCTGGAATTCCCTTGCTTTTTCTTTAATCCAGAGAATGTTAGATATTTGATCTCTGATTCTTCTGCCTTTTCTAAATCCAGCTTGTACATATGGAAGTTCTCAGTTCACGTTCTGTTGAAGCCTGGCTTGAAGGACTTTGAGCATTAACTTGCTAGCTTGTGAAATGAGTACAATTTTGTGGTAGTTTGAACATTCTTTGCCATTGTCCTTCTTCGTGATTGGAATGAAAACTGACCTTTCCCAGTCCTGTGGCCATTGCTGAGTTTTCCAAATTTGCTGGTATATTAAGTGCAGCACTTTTACAGCAACATCTTTTAGGATTTGAAATAGCTTAGCTGGAATTCCATCACCTCCACTAGCTTTGTTTGTAGTATTGCTTCCTAAGGCTCTTTTGACTTCACACACCAGGATATCTGGCTCTACATGAGTGATGACCCCACTGTGTTTATCCCGGTCATTAAAACTTTTTCTGTTCAGTTCTTCTGTGTATTCTTGCCACATCTTCTTAATAAAGATACAAACAGGCCTGGGNAGTGCAATTGTATGGTAGTTTGAGCATTCTTTGGCTTTGCCTTTCTTTGGAATTGGAATGAAAACTGACCTTTTCCAGTCCTGTGGCCACTGCTGTGTTTTCGAAATTTGCTGGCATATTGAGTGTAGCACTTTCAGAGCATTATCTTTCAGGATTTGAAATAGCTCCACTGTAATTCCATCACCTCCACTAGCTTTTTTCGTAGTGATGCTTCCTAAGGCCCACTTGACTTCACATTCCAGGATGTCTAGCTCTAGGCGAGTGATCACACCATCTTGATTATCTTGGTCTTGATGACCGCATTTCAAAAGCTTCACTTCTTTGGTGCTCATCCTTCTTTATGGTCTAATTCTCACATCCTTACATTACTACTGGAAAAAACATAGCTTTGACTATAAGGACCTTTGTCAGCAAAGTGATGTCTCTGCTTTTTAAAACAGTATCTAGTTTTGTCATAGAGATTTTCTTCCAAGGAGCAAGTGTTCATGGCTAGGGTCACCATCCACAGTAATTTTGGAGCCCAAGAAAATAAAGTCTCTTACTGTTTCCATTTTCTCCCCAATTATTTGCCATGAAGTGACGGGACTGGATGACATGATCTTAGTTTTTTGAATGCTGAGTTTTAAGACAGTTTTTTCATTCTCCTTTTGCACCTTCATCAAGTGTCTCTTTATTTCCTCTTCACTTTCTACCATTACGGTGGTGTCACCTGCATATGAAGTTATTGCTATTTCTCCCAGCAATCTTGATTTCAGCTTGAGGTTCATCCAGTCTGGCATTTTTCATGATATACTCTGCTTATAAGTTAAATAAGCAGAGTGACAATATACAGCCTTGATGTACTCGTTCCCAATTTGGAACCAGTCTGTTTTTACATGTATGGTTCTAACTGTAGTTTCTTGACCAGAATACAGATTTCTCAGGAGGCAGGTCAGGTGGCCTGGTATTCCCATCTCTTTAAGAATTTTCCACAGTTTGTTGTGATCTACACAGTCAAAGGCTTTGGCATAGTCAATAAAGCAGAAATAGATTATTTTTTTTTCTGGAATTCCCTTGCTTTTTCTTTAATCCAGAGAATGTTAGATATTTGATCTCTGATTCTTCTGCCTTTTCTAAATCCAGCTTGTACATATGGAAGTTCTCAGTTCACGTTCTGTTGAAGCCTGGCTTGAAGGACTTTGAGCATTAACTTGCTAGCTTGTGAAATGAGTACAATTTTGTGGTAGTTTGAACATTCTTTGCCATTGTCCTTCTTCATGATTGGAATGAAAACTGACCTTTCCCAGTCCTGTGGCCATTGCTGAGTTTTCCAAATTTGCTGGTATATTAAGTGCAGCACTTTTACAGCAACATCTTTTAGGATTTGAAATAGCTTAGCTGGAATTCCATCACCTCCACTAGCTTTGTTTGTAGTATTGCTTCCTAAGGCTCTTTTGACTTCACACACCAGGATATCTGGCTCTACATGAGTGATGACCCCACTGTGTTTATCCCGGTCATTAAAACTTTTTCTGTTCAGTTCTTCTGTGTATTCTTGCCACATCTTCTTAATAAAGATACAAACAGGCCTGGGAAATGTGGAAGCTGAGTGAGCATCCCCTTTCTGGCAACAATCTATGAAAAAGAACAGCATTTAAATATTGTCTCTGCCAAAGGATACAGAGATGGCATGGGGTATTTACACAATAGCCCAGTGAAGTGCAGAGGGAGGACATTCCTGGAAGAGGGAACAGCATGCTCAAAGATTGTGAAAATATAGTNCTTCTTAATAAAGATACAAACAGGCCTGGGAAATGTGGAAGCTGAGTGAGCATCCCCTTTCTGGCAACAACCTATGAAAAAGAACAACATTTAAATATTGTCTCTGCCAAAGGATACAGAGATGGCATGGGGTATTTACACAATAGCCCAGTGAAGTGCAGAGGGAAGACATTCCTGGAAGAGGGAACAGCATGCTCAAAGATTGTGAAAATATAGTTATGTAATATTGTTATAAACATGGAAGCTCAGAAGGGGAGGTTACAGTTTCCCACTCTGATTCAATTATTAAATATTGAGATGGTTAGATAGCATCACCAACTCAATGAACATGAATCTGAGCAAACTCTGGGAGATAGTGAAGGACAGGAAAGCCTGACATGCTGCAGTACATGGGATCACAAAGAGTTGGACATGACTTAACTACTGAACAACAGCAAGAGCAATACTTGTGTTCAGCATTTTGTGATAGAAGAGGAGAATGTGGAGTTGTACAAAGTATAGCCTCTTCTATATAGACACTTCTGACTCTTGTTTGAGAAACAGACATAGTCAATCAACTTTTTTCCCCAAGGTCTCTTCTACTTCTACTTTTGAGTTACTGTAATCAATGTTTATTTCAACATTTTGAATTCTTGGAAAGTTCAATTAAGCTACTACTTAATTGATTAAGTGTTGATTATACAATACTCACTTCTATAGAATGCTTACAAAATGCTGAATTATCTTATTGGTGCAAGACCTAGATGATGTGCAGAACAGATGGTATCCCTGCTCACATAGAGTTCNAGTACAATTTTGTGGTAGTTTGAACATTCTTTGCCATTGTCCTTCTTCGTGATTGGAATGAAAACTGACCTTTCCCAGTCCTGTGGCCATTGCTGAGTTTTCCAAATTTGCTGGTATATTAAGTGCAGCACTTTTACAGCAACATCTTTTAGGATTTGAAATAGCTTAGCTGGAATTCCATCACCTCCACTAGCTTTGTTTGTAGTATTGCTTCCTAAGGCTCTTTTGACTTCACACACCAGGATATCTGGCTCTACATGAGTGATGACCCCACTGTGTTTATCCCGGTCATTAAAACTTTTTCTGTTCAGTTCTTCTGTGTATTCTTGCCACATCTTCTTAATAAAGATACAAACAGGCCTGGGAAATGTGGAAGCTGAGTGAGCATCCCCTTTCTGGCAACAACCTATGAAAAAGAACAACATTTAAATATTGTCTCTGCCAAAGGATACAGAGATGGCATGGGGTATTTACACAATAGCCCAGTGAAGTGCAGAGGGAGGACATTCCTGGAAGAGGGAACAGCATGCTCAAAGATTGTGAAAATATAATTATGTAATATTGTTATAAACATGGAAGCTCAGAAGGGGAGGTTACAGTTTCCCACTCTGATTCAATTATTAAATATTGAGATGGTTAGATAGCATCACCAACTCAATGAACATGAATCTGAGCAAACTCTGGGAGATAGTGAAGGACAGGAAAGCCTGACATGCTGCAGTACATGGGATCACAAAGAGTTGGACATGACTTAACTACTGAACAACAGCAAGAGCAATACTTGTGTTCAGCATTTTGTGATAGAAGAGGAGAATGTGGAGTTGTACAAAGTATAGCCTCCTCTATATAGACACTTCTGACTCTTGTTTGAGAAACAGACATAGTCAGTCAACTTTTTTTCCCAAGGTCTCTTCTACTTCTACTTTTGAGTTACTGTAATCAATGTTTATTTCAACATTTTGAATTCTTGGAAAGTTCAATTAAGCTACTACTTAATTGATTAAGTGTTGATTATACAATACTCACTTCTATAGAATGCTTACAAAATGCTGAATTATCTTATTGGTGCAAGACCTAGATGATGTGCAGAACAGATGGTATCCCTGCTCACATAGAGTTCCCATACTTGTAGAAATTTTATCAGCTGGGAAAAATTTCTAAATTGACTGACAGCTGGTTTGAGTTTGAAGTAGACACATTATTAGTATAAACAGAAATGGCATCTTATTATATGAAGCCCTTCATGTGTAGCTTTCATTATTATTTTAAAGGTTTCCAGAAGATATTTTCAGTGAGCAGTGTTATGAAAATATGTAAAAAATCAAGACTCACATATAGAGCTATTTTAGCAATACATTGTTTTTCTTTGTACCTTGGAATCTAAAATAAATATTAAAAATGTAATAGAATGAACTATTAGAAGGACATTTTTAAACTACTTTATTCTGGGGAATAGGTATTTGATGATTAAATTAGATATGGACTGGATATTTTATTGAGAGAATTAATCTGATGTGTTTGATTAGATCTAAATCTTCATGCATGTATAACTCAGTATAATATTAAAGGCAACTTTTCAGCCAATGCCTGATTTCTATTTTTTGATTCCAGTTTCTGAAATCTAAATTAGAATTCTTTCCATTTAAATGCAGATTCAGACTTTCCACCTGAGGGGCAAAAGAAGCCATTTCTTTTGATTGAAACATATATAGGAGATATATACATACATATATGTATATATATATATAGTTTCATTTACATGAATGAAGTTTCATTTACATGAATATTCCTTCCCAACACAGGAGGTATTTTTTCTTCTGATTTCTAGAATGCTTATTGCAATAATTTTATAACCTCCTTGCATTTGCTTCATTGTTTTGTGCTAAAAGTTAATGTGCTAAATATATAAGCTAAATTAAAATTAAAATTTCAGTGAGCATTGGAAAGGTGTATGGAATTTTTAAATGGAAGTGGTGAATTAAATGGTAATGAGTAACCAAACCAAAATTGAAATAGAGGATACTGAAAAGCTAGGCACATTAATATGCTGACAGAGATATAATATGTAGGGCCATTTTATGCCTTTTTCTTTTCTTTCCTTTTTTCATTCTTTAAAAAATGAATCCTGGTTAGAGTATTTTAAAATATAAAGCTCTGGGTTATGTATGCCAACTTGTCTAATGTATACCTGAAAAGCTGCNGATGTGTATAAGAGACAGATAATATGTAGGGCCATTTTATGCCTTTTTCTTTTCTTTCCTTTTTTCATTCTTTAAAAAATGAATCCTGGTTAGAGTATTTTAAAATATAAAGCTCTGGGTTATGTATGCCAACTTGTCTAATGTATACCTGAAAAGCTGCTAAAATCATATCCAATGTGGAGATTTATAACACAGAGAAAATGAAAGAGCACAGATAAATCATTGTAAAGGAGTCATATTAGCATCTTATTAAATGATTTCTTGTTATATTGAATAATAGTTAAAGATAGTTCCATTTTAGCTAAGAAACAATGATAATTTTTGCCAGTTCAAATGTTATGAGAATCTAAGTCCAAATATGTATATATAAAATAACCATTTTTCTTAGAAAAGTTTTACATGTGAGCAAAATTTTGTTAGAAAATAATATTTACCTCACATTTAATAGAAAATTTCACAAAGCAAATTTTATAATGCTACTCCTCGCTCAGAAGAGATTCCATCTGGAAGAATACTATTTATGGCAAATAGTACAATTTGTCATTACAAAGCTTTGAACATTTTCATGCATTCATTAAACAAAAAAATCTGAATACATCTTCTGTGTTAGGTATTGGAGGTTTAGTTTAAACAACCTGTCTCTGAAGAATATAGCATAAACCTAAGTAAAAAGCAAACTTTCAGTACTGTATATTCTAAAAGATTTCACTTGGGACATCTAAATCTGAAAAACTACGACCTTGGTTTCCCTGACACCATTCTCATCTGGTTTTGTGATTATTCTGGAGGGTCCTTCAAGTTTTCCTAGGGACTTCATTTCTTTTGGTAATATTCTTTATCATTCTGAACTATATGCTACTGTTACACTGTACTGTCCTTGGGTGATAATTATCCAGGTGCACCTTTCATCCATCATCTCTATCAGGGATTATCAGACTTCTCTGTGTAAGAATCATGTGGGTACTTGTGATAAACTTAGATTTGGGAAGTGGTTGGGGCCCAGGATTTTTTTTTTTTTTTTTTTTTGGTTGTAATGGGCCTTCATTGCTGCATGGGCTTTTCTGTAGTTGTGGTGAGATGGGGCTACTCTTCTTTGCCATGCACAGGCTTCTCTTGTGGAGCATCTGCTCCAGGCACATGGGCTTCAGTAGTTGTGGTTCCCCAACTCTAGAGCAGGGATTGAACTCATGTCTCCTGCAATGGCAGGTGGATTCTTTACCACTGAACCACCAGGGAAGCCTGGAGCTCAGGAAGTTTAACATGAACCCTTGGTGATTTTGATGCAGGTCATCTGAAACCACTCTTTGACTAACATTTATCTATGAACTTACTATACCCAATCTGTAATTGAAGCCCAGATCTCTTAGGTAGGCTTCACTGACATATAAGCAATTAGTTACTAGAAATCTCCTCTGGGTTGTTGTGAATGCCCCTCATACCATACAAATCTCACCACATCGCAATACCATGGCCCCTTAGCATGTTTTTCATACTACATTTTTATACTACATGTACTTATCATATCTTTGGTTAAGATTCTCTTATATGTGAAAAAGGCTGAGCGCCGAAGAACTGATGCTTTTGAACTGTGGTATTGGAGAAGACTCTTGAGAGTCCCTTGGACTGCAAGGAGATCCAACCAGTCCATTCTGAAGGAGATCAGCCCTGGATTTCTTTGGAAGGAATGATGCTGAAGCTGAAACTCCAGTACTTTGGCCACCTCATGAGAAGAGTTGACTCATTGGAAAAGACTGATGCTGGGAGGGATTGGGGGCAGGAGGAGAAGGGTATGTCAGAGGATGAGATGGCTGGATGGCATCACGGACTCGATGGACGTGAATCTGAGTGAAGTCAGGGAGTTGGTGATGGACAGGGAGGCCTGGCGTGCTGCGATTCAGGGGATTGCAAAGAGTCAGACATGACTAAGCGACTGAACTGAACTGATAGTGAAAGTTTAGCTTGGATCCATTTTCCACAGATTACGTGTTATCTACCATGCAATATTTGGGACAAATTCATAAACAAAATTATTCACTGTTTATTTGACATTAAAATTTAACTGGAAAACTAGTATTAAGTCTGGCAACCCTTTGTGATTATTCTGTCGCCAAGTCATATCTGACTGTTTCTGACCCGATGGAGTGCAGCACTCCAGCCTTCCCTGTCCTTCACTATCTCTCGGAGTCTGCTCAAACTCATGTTCTTGAAGTAAATGATGCCATCCAACCATCTCATCTTCTGTTGCCCCCTTCTCCTCCTAGCTTCAATCTTTCCCAGCATCAGAGTCTTTACAACGAGTTGACTCTTTACATCAGGTGGCCAAAGTTTGTAGCTTCAGCTTCAGCATCAATCCTTCCAACAAATATTCAGGCTTGATTTCCTTTAGGATTGACTAGTTTGATCTCCTTATAGTCTAAGAGACTCTCAAGAGTCTTCTCCAGCACCTAAATTAAAAAACATCAATTATTTGTTGCTCATCCTTTTTTATGATCCAACTCTCACATCTGTACATGACTACTAGAAAAACCATAGCTTTGACTATATGAGCCTTTTTTGGTAACCCTAACATGTCCCATATAATTTATCATACCACAATTGCTCCTTCCTACTTTCATCTTTTAATAAACTGTAAATTGTTCATAGCAGAAACTGTCTCCATTTTTCTACATTGTGATACTACATTTTTTTCAGTAGTGCCTGGCAGTTAAACATATTTGATAGAATGAAATAAGGAACCCAGTATTCAAACCTTACTATTTTTCTTTTTCCCTATACCATGTTGCTTCTAAATCATAACAGAAAATTTGCATTTAGTAAATATGAATACTCTAAATATAAAAATACTGCTTATTTTTAACAGATACTAGGATTTCATATCACATCAAGAAGTACGAATGATTATAATTTGTGTTTAATTTACCCCTATGCAACAGATATAATTCAAAAACTCATTTTATGAACCCAAAGCTCCATGAGGTCAGTTGTCTCAAAGACTCACAAAAACATGTTTGTGATGTGGACTGTTATTGTTAGAGCTTATTTCAGTGAGAAAGAAGACTATGAGAAAGCATTAGAAAGAAAGTGAGTAAAATTTTTACCATTTGTACTCAACAAAGTCCATTGTTCTCAAAATTTTCAGATTTTCAAAACCTAAAAGAAAATGTTCTCTGAAAAGAGTCATTTAAACAGTTTTCTGAGACTAATCTAGAGTTTTCTTTGTATTGTGACTGAAAACAATGATCTGGATATTCTGAGTAAATTCCAAAAATAGAAAATACCAATATCAATTATAGGCCCATTAAAACAAAGCTTTTCATAATTGACTCTAGTAGCAATTGATCTCCAAATGTCACAAGATGCCATGGGGCTTTTAGAATTGATGATGGATAGCAATTTTAGCAAAATTAGGCATAGCTATCACAAAGCAGAAACAGCATCTGTTATATGATAAGAAATTATTGGCATATGAAAAGAGCTGAAAACAATATTTTGGAACTCATTGGGGAAAAAATATGTATTTTTCTTTTCAGTGGTATTTAAAAGCAAAGGAGTAAGTAATCAAGAAATAGGAGATAATGGTAAATGGTATTTATTCATCAAATGTTTATTGAGGTCCAGCTATATGCCTGACAGTATTCTCTACTTTAAGTGGAATAGATAAGTAGCCAACAAAAAACAGCAACTAACTTTTGACTCAGTAGTGCTGACTATTCCCCATTTGATGACTTAATTTTTGTGTATTTAAAAAAATTTTTAATTTATTTTAATGGGAGGATACTTATTTAACAATATTGTGATGGTTTTTGCCATACATCAACATCAATCAGCCATAGGTGTACATGTATCCCCCCTCATCTTGACCCCCTCCCATCCTTCCTCTTCACCCTATCTTTTTAGGTTGTTCCAGAATTCCTAAGTTTCAGGGTGCTAAGTGTACTGATGGGCACTGTGTTTCTGCCTTGTGTTTATGCTTTTGCAAATAAAGTGAGTCAGTTTATCTCCACCCAAGAATGTATGGTCACAGTCTTCATTTCACTACAATCCTCAAGCTATTAGGTACTGGTCAACCTTATCTCCACCATCTCTTCTTGAATCTTCTGTTCATATGGCTTCATTTCTACTGCTGTCCTTTCTGTGGAGTCTCTTATGTTTCAATTTTATGCAGCAAGTAATTAGTCATCCTTTCTCCCAATTGCAACTTCCAAAATATTTCACCCCCTTTAAGAAGTATACAGACATGAAAATCAAGATAATAATGTCAGCAAAATCCTTACTCTTTTCATGCTCATGCCAGTCACCACGGTTGCCCACCACCTTTCCTCTTTGCCCTTTTACTCTGACTTCTTATCCATTCCTTTCATTAACTGAAGAACTGATAGCTCAGTTGATAAAGAATCCACTTGCAGTTCAGGAGACCTGAGTTCCATTCCTGGGTTGAGAAGATCTGCTGCAGAATGGATAAGCTACCCACTATTGTGGCTCAGCTGGTAGAGTCTGTCTATAATGTGCAAGACTTGGATTCGATCCCTAGGTTGGGAAGATCCCCTGGAGAAGGGAAAGGTTACCCACTCCAGTATTCTGGCCTGGAGAATTCCATGGACTGTATAGTCCATGGGTCACAAAGAGTCCAATAGGACTGAGCGACTTTCACTTTCATCCGTTCCTCTCATTAACTGAAGAATTTAACTATTAACTTACAATATTTTACTGTATCTATCCTCCTGGCTCCATTTTAATGACTTCAATATTCTGGTAAGCAAAGCATCCAAGTTCTTGTACTCTTGATTCATATACTTTATCTCCAGGGAACATTTCTTTCACTTCATTCCAGTCTATCACTTCCTACGAGGCAGACTATGTTCAGACTTTATCATTAGCAGAAAATGAACCACTTCTGAGTTCTCTATTTCAAATCTTTCCCTCTCCAATCACATTTTTCTGTTCTTTAGCTCACCTGTTTAATTACCTTTAACAATTCCTTGGTTCCATCAACCATGCCAGTAATTAGCCACATTTGTTTCTCATTTTCTACCACAGTCCCTTCTTTCTTGACCTCCTATATTCTAGTAATTATAATCAGTCCAGTGCAAATACCATGAGCTCTCTCGCCTCCCTCTCTTTGTCTTATTCACTTGGTAATTTCCTGTCTTGAATGATCCATGCACCAGAAAACTACATCACCTTTGAGAAAATCACATCACTATTTTAAGCTGACTGATATCTCTTTGAATTTCACAAAATCTTTGAACTTTTTTTTTTTAAATTCATCAGATATGTATCAGTAAACTTCTATGGACCAGGAGCTATTCTAGGTGCTGGAGTTATGAGTGAAAACTTTGAAGCAGATATTGTTTTTAGGTGGCTTCTATTCCACTTGGGTTTAGAAAGACAGACAAAACCTGAGTAAATAAATAAGCATTTAGAGAATTGAAGATGGTACTAAAACAGTTGCTCAGATGGTAAAGAATCTGCCCGTAATACCAGAGACCTGGGTTCAATCCCCAGATCAGGAAGACCCTCTGGAGAAGGGAATGGCACCCCACTCCAGTATTCTTGACTGGAAAATCCCATGGACAGAGGAGCCTGGTGGGCTAGGATCCACGGAGTCACAAAGAGTCGGACACAACTGAGTGACTGGCACACACACTAAAGCCTATTTATTTGTTGAAAAAAATGTATCGAACACCTATCTGTCAGTCATACCATTACACAAATAATAATGTAATGATATAGAAAGTCCTGGGGTGGAGGGGAGACTTTATAAACTCCATGATGCCTCCCTGATGGGGAATATTTTTGATGAGATCTGAATTGTAGAGGTTGGTAGAAGAGTTTTTCTTGGGGAAAGATTAGTCTTTTTAATCTCTGAATTGGAGAAAAGCATGTTGTGTTTAAATACAGAAAGAAAATACAGAAGGAAAATCGGTGTGGCTGATGCTTTGTGTCCTGGGGAAAAGTGATGTAAGCGGAAAGGATGATGCTGTGATATTTTTCAGCCGTGGTATATTTTTCCCTTTGGTAAATAACTATGAAGGCAGGAAAGAAATACTGACTCTCCTTCCTTAAACACCTTCAACCTTCTCTTTCATTCTCAGCAAATGCTCTCTCTTTGTAATAATCAAAAACTCTGAGACTTTCTTTCTAGCATTAGTTTTCTGCTTGGTCAAGTAAGGCTGTGTGTTGAAAAGTAAAATATCCTAGTCATAGTATAAATATCTATTTCAATCAAGAACAATATTGGAATCCCATTTTCTATGTGTGTTATGTGTGCATAATTATCCAAGATGTCTTAAGAAAATTCATATACATAAAACAATATAAAGAGTGTGCTGTGCATACCTGACTGATATAATTTGTATGTATGTGTCCTATGTTCTTAATCTTTCAGTGTTATGAACAGAAATGTCTCTTCCACAATGTTCTGATTTAAGTCTTTGCCTTACTTCAACTTCTTGATCAGAAGGGATCTTTCGTTACATTCAAACTAAAACTGGGATTTACAAAATAATTCAACTCGGAGGACAGAAAAGGAAACAAAAGGGGAAATAATTGACAAATTGCTTAAGCAAGAATTTTATATTTTTATGACTTTTTAAATGACCGAATTTTCCAGAATATCAAAATGCAAAGTAGATAATTTGTTTCAAAATTTTGTTTTAAAGAAAATTTTGAAGAAGTCTTAGTATTTTTTTTAATGTCTTTTTCTACATCAACTAATGTAGCTATTTCTGTAGCCCAAAGCAGGGTTTTAAAAAGTACAGTGTGGTAATTGCTTTATTCCGATAGAAACTTCCATATACTGAAGATGTAAACATAATTCTTTGGTCTATTCCAATGTAAACATGCCCAGTGATTAAATGAGTTCAGATTACTAATCATTTTCTGAATAATTAACTTTCTGTGAAATTGTTCATGAGATTTTACATTTTTTCCTACTTCTACTTGACAAAGATAACTGGTCAATGTGAAGATATATTTGAGATATTTGGCATTGCTGTAAGGTAAGGTGGCTTCTCGTTTTCCCTGCTGACAACTCTGGGCAGCAGAGTTTTGGTGTCTGTACTATTTTAGTTCCTCCAGGCCACTGACAGCCATGTGGGTTTCAGAGTGTTCTTGGCTTTGCACGGTGGACTGCTCAGATCCTCAGGCATCAGAATCAAGCTAGTGTTTACATCTAACTGGCTTCCTCCATTAAACTCCAACTTTGATTTTCAATCTATTAAATTTGTGTGTTGTTCAAACAAATAAAATCTCAAGCATTTATTTAATTGTCTTTGTTTGTACAATTATTAAATGAAGACCATCACTGAGTACGATTTCATCTGGAATGATCATTTTAAAGCTGTCATTTTATAAGCAGTTAAAAGAGTAACAGAATTTTGCAGTCAATTTTAGTGACTAAAAGTTTTTTCTTTCTGTATGATACAGTAAAACTGAATCAAATTATTTAATTTGGAGGTAAAGCCAAAGTGAATTCATGAAATGTGCAAACTCTAAAGCATTTTAAGAGATTAAAATTAAACTTTGAAAATACATTTTGAAGAGTTGATATCTTCTCAAGTATATACTATAACACAAGCCATTGGTTAATAAAGTGTTGTTAATTTAAGCTACTTCAGACTTACTTCATTGCTTGTATGAGGACCATTTGAATTAAGTACTTTTTCTATTTATAAGTAAATGATCATTAAAAACTGCTAGAAGGAAGTTTCTTCTCTTCAGTAGGTTTTACATTCCAAATAGTTTTTTACATATTTTAGTTTACTAAGTAAATATTTTATTGA
>SJYW01014170.1:0-23618 GCA_006410735.1 Raphicerus campestris
AGACAAGTCTGAAGATGACTGCAGGAAAGAGAGACCCTGGCAAGTTGTAGAAAGGGTAACTTCAGATTGTCAGGATAAATGATTTTGAAAATTGGTAAGATTAATGACCTCTATCACATAAAGGAGTATATGGATGGACAGTAATAAAACATAGATAATATTCCACTTTTATTGTGGCAAGTTTGTGAAATGATGGCTAGTAGTGGGGGTTACCAGGGTTCATTCTTGACTCTCTCACCTCAGAAAATCTCTGAACCTTGCTGTGTCCTGGTTTTCATATATACATACCTTATGGCCCCATTTACTTTCGCCACTTCATGCAAAGAGTTGACTCATTGGAAAAGACTCTGATGCTGGGAGGGACTGGGGGCAGAAGGAGAAGGGGATGACAGAGGATGTGATGGCTGGATGGTATCACTGACTCGATGGACGTGAGTCTGAGTGAACTCCGGGAATTGGTGCTGGACAGGGAGGCCTGGCGTGCTGTGATTCATGGCGTTGCAGAGTCGCACGCGACTACAACTGGACTGAACTGAACTGACTCATCTATTGCTCACTCTCTACCTATCTGTTTTTTCCCCTTTCAGTTTGAGTTTATTAGAGTAAACCAGTATGATTGAAGCATCATTTTAGAGGGGCAGTATTAAAGAATAGTGTAGATTAGTTCAACACTGAGTAGGAACTATGATTTTCCACTAAGGGGGGCTGACAATTGGGAGAAAAATAAAATCTGGTAGTGAGTTGGAAGAGCTAGAAGATGAGTTTGGGTAACTTGACTTACAGCTCTTGTAAGGGAGAAAAGGTTTCTGTTTTCTTCCCCACCCCATCCTCAATAGCTGGGTCTGTGAAGTAGTCTGACAACAGTCATGCTAACAGAATAAAAGGTATGCACATTTATTAATTTTTAATGTTACGTGCATATGGGCCAGGATCAGAGAAAACCAAAATTGAATATGGGAGAGAGTGGTGAGCTTTGGGAATTCATATATCATCTTGAAAGAGGGAGGGGAGGAGAATGTGGGCCTCCAGAGGGAGGGGATGACTTTTAGAAAAGATGACTGGTCTGGAGAAGAAGAGATGAAAGAGGTGTGATGTTTGTGACTCAGTTTTCTTGGGTGTGGATCAAGTGTTGGTGTCCTCTCCTGTGATGAGTCATCTTACCCAGTTGATGAAACTTCTGGGGAGGGGATTGAAGACAAGAGGATTCCTTTTGGAGAAACTCTTTCTCTGTTTTTTTTTATTTTTTTGAACTTTTTATTTTTTATTGGGGATATAGCTGATTAACAATATTGTCATAGTTTCTGGTGAACAGCGAAGGGACTCAGCCATGTATCTACATGTATCCATTCTTCTCCAAACTCCCTTCCTGTCCAGGCTGCCATATAGCACTGAAANTTTTATTTTTTTGAACTTTTTATTTTTTATTGGGGATATAGCTGATTAACAATATTGTCATAGTTTCTGGTGAACAGCGAAGGGACTCAGCCATGTATCTACATGTATCCATTCTTCTCCAAACTCCCTTCCTGTCCAGGCTGCCATATAGCATTGAAAAAGAGTTCCACGTGCTATACAGTAGGTTTTTGGTTATCCATTTTAAATATAGCATTATGTCTGATTGTAGGCAGATAAGAAGAATTTAGAGAAATCCTGCCCCTCTGTTTGCTTTTCTTCAAGTGCTTTTGGTTCAAAATAATTTTTATGCTGAAAAGGTATAGATTTTGGGGTGTTGTATTCTGCCTCCCTTCATGGCTGGGAAAAAAAATTCAGGCTGAAAAGTTCTCTACCACAAAATTATTGTGAGACTTGACTGGTATTTAGGACTCCACACTTCCAAGGCAGGGGGCACGGATTTGACCCCTGGTTGGGGAACTAATCCTCCATGGCATGGCCAAAAAAATAAATAGATAAATTATTATTAATTGTCTTCATGATGTCTGGTTCTTCCATTACTTAGAAGAACTTTTGAAGGATTTTACGTTGAGAGATAATAATAACAGTTCTTAATTGATCCTATTCAAGTGTAGTTTGTAATCCATCAATTCTATCTTCCTTCCTTGAATGAGAAAACCTGTAGATGAGTTTGGACACTAATTTGCATCCTAATATCCAATTTTCTGAAATAGCCTCATTTTCTTTGAAGTTTTCTACCTTTTGCTTAGGAATGACAGTTGGCTGTAAGAAGGTTACAATTTCCCTTGCAATGAAATGGAAAAAATCTCATTACCAGTCCCCAAAACCTGCAACTAGGTAGGATATGAGAGCTGATAAGGTCAAGAGATACAACTTAAACCTACTTAATCTCCTGCACTTTGGGGAGATTTGACTAATTGGTTTTCACTTTATTTCTCCAATGTTTTGGATTCTTTCTGATAGCTACTTGAAAAGTTTGCCTGTATCAACTCATGGTATCTTTAGATTTTTTTTTGAATGCTAGTTAATGTCATATTTCACCTATAGTGGTTATATATTCAAAGAACAAAATTGCCTGATACATCAGAGCTGGGATCTCAAAACAAAGCAAGTGTATTACATTATTTGCTTCCTATAAATTAATGTCATTTATGAAATTGACACTTTTACCATCTCTATGGGGTTTCCCAGGTGGTTCAGTGGGTAAAGAATCTGCCTGCAATACAAGAGACATAGGTTCAGTCCTTGGGGCAGGAAGATACCCTGGAGGAGGACATGGCAACCCATTCCAATATTCTTGCCTGGAGGGTTCCATGGACAGAGGAGCCTGGCAGGCTACAATGCATGGGGTTGCAAAAGAGTCAGACAGGACTGAGGAGACTGAGCCACAGGGGCACATCATATTGGTACAAAATAGACAATGCCGGATGTTCAAGTGTAGTTTTAATCTTCCTTGTGATTTTCATGGATATTATTTTTGGACTGTGGTGTTGGAGAAGACTCTTGAGAGTCCCTTGGACTGCAAGGAGATCCAATCAGTCAATCTTAAAGGAAATCAGTCCTGAATATTCATTGGAAGGACTGATGCTAAAGTTGAAACTCCAATTCTTTGTCCACTTGATGCAAAGAACTGACTCATTTGAAAAGACCCTGATGCTGGGAAAGATTGAAGCCAGGAGAAGGGGACAACAGAGGGTGAGATGGTTGGATGGCCTCACCAACTCAATAAACATGAGTTTGAGTAAATGGTAGTTGGTAATAGACAGTGAGGCCTGGAGTACTGCACTTAATAGAGTTACAGAGTCAGACACGACTGAGCAACTGAACTGATTTTTGGATGGGGAAAATGATTATATGATAAGATTTTATGGGTGGTAATAGATCCCAAACAAACAGTAAACAACAGAACAGTTTTCAAAGACCTCTAAGGAAGAGTTTAAGTGCTCCCAAGCAACTACCAATTTAGTCAAGATTCATTGTTCAAAGTTAATTACAATAGAAAAGTATGGCAGTTTGTATCTTTTTGATAGTTGATAGCAAATATGTATATATATTGAATAAAAGAAAAAAGCAGCTGTATCTCAGACCTCTATACTTTTCCCTTATTTAATTAGTCTGATAGTAAAGGAGCTGCATTTATCAATCCAGAGTTAATGGCTTCCCTGATGACTCAGTGGTAAAGAATCCACCTGCCAATGCATGAGACTAGGATTGATTGCTGGCTCCGAAAGATCCCCTGGAGTAGGAAATAGCAACTCACTCCAGTATTCTTGACTGAAAAATCCCATGGACACAGGAGCCTGGCAGGCTGCAGTCCATGGAATCGCAAAAGGGTCAAACACGACTTACCAACTAAATAACAACGAACTCCAGAGAGAGCGTTCGTGGCGTGTTTCTTACACAGTATCATTTTATAAGTGTCAGATGACTTTCATAGATTTTATACATTCTTGGACTGTCTCTTTGTCCCTATCATCTTGTAGTCTTCACATACTTTTTTGCTTAGATAGAAGGCTAATATTATATATTATTCAAAACCTATCTCTTTTTTTCTCTTAACTCCTTTTCTGCCCTTCCTTTGTGCTTGTCTAGAGTTTGATTGCATACTGCTTCAGGACAAGTAAGAGGTCTGCTTAATTTTATTTAAAAGAAAGAAACATGGATTATCTGGGCCAGTGTTTTATGCATTTATTAAAATTAAATGCTGGATTACTTTTCTGTTCTTTTTTTAATGACAGATATCTTTGGGGCTTCTGATAATATCTATTACTTTTCACTTCTGTTTGGAAAAGACAAGCTATATATTTGTCTCAAAAAGCAAACTCTTTTCCTCTGGTGAAAATCACCCATACCTGTTGCTTGCTGTTTCTAAATACTTACCAGGGTTTTATTTTTTTCTCTCATAGGCAACAGTCAGCAGAGGACCTAGCCCGAGTACCCGCCAACTCCACCAGCAATATCTTGAACAGGCTGCTGGTCAGTTATGATCCCAGGATAAGACCAAATTTCAAAGGTTTGTCTCCCCCTCATCAATATCTCCATTCTTTGCAGTTTAAAACCTAATTTTACCTGTGTAAAATAATTTATTTTGGATATTCAAAACAGTAATAACTGTTCTGTAATGTTCTTATGTTTGAGCAATTAAATGCAAAAATTGTTTAAAGATAAGCAAAACATTACTTGTAATAGTTATATATGGTTCTAGGGTTTAAAAGAAAAAGGTATATTGTGAATCAATAAGCTAACCCAGGTGATGGGTTTTCTATTGTGAATTAATAGGCTAACCCATGTGATGGGTTTTCTAAGTACTTTGTATTCTTAACCTTAATAATTTAAATTTAGGCTCTGGCTCTCATTCAGACACCAAAATTCTACTTTGTAGGAGAACAGCCATATACTCATTTCAGAATAGAGAAAGCTCTGATAGGCATTTAGATTATTTTTTTACTCTGTTAGTTTTTTTACATTGATTAAAAAAAAAATCCCTCTATGCTTCGGCTGAAAGAAAAAAAGCCATGTGATTTTTAAAAACATGTTAACTTTGTGAATAAATGTGACTATATTTTTCTCCAGTAAAATATTACCGCCTATCACACCATTTAAAAACCAAAACCGTACTTGCAGTAAAAGTTGTGGGAAGATTGTATATGTTTGCCTGCCTTTCTTTCTGCCTTCCCTCTTTTCTTTCTTTCTTACTTTCCCTCTTACTTTCTTCCTCTTGATGAGTTAGGAAGTTATATGAACATATCTCTGGAAAACTGCCATCTTTGTTGCTGGCTAAAGACAGGTATTAATGTAGATTGCATTAACATTAGGAGGCTTGATTTTTTTTTTTCCTTTACAAGGAAAAAAAAAAAAAAAAAAANTTAAGAGAGAAATATTTCTGAATAAATAATGCTGTGAAGAACATAACTCATTTTTTGTTTGTGTGTTGATCCCTATTTAGAAGAATAAGTTAATAACAATTGTTAACATGTATCTTGAAACCATAGGTTTATACATCTGTGTGGATTGGAGAAAATATAACAATCAACTGTACAAACCATAAAAATATGAAGATTCTGACAAGGTTTTTATAGCCGCTAAGCTATATCCTTAATTTTTATTGACAGGCATTCCTGTTGATGTAGTAGTCAACATTTTTATCAACAGCTTTGGATCTATTCAAGAGACAACAATGGTAAGATTAAAATTCATTTAATATTTTTAGTTGTGAATAGTTTAACTGGAAAATATTAGAAGAAATTATAACTGAAAAATAAGGGGTAATTCCTAGGAAAAAAAAGTATGCTCTCTCCTAGTATTAATATTCAAATTTCAGGGTTTTGTTGAATTAGTGATTTAAATGCCTTTGTATTTTTTCAGTTCACATTTAGTCTTTATACTGCACTGAAACTTACAGAATTGGGAGAATTCACANGTATGCTCTCTCCTAGTATTAATATTCAAATTTCAGGGTTTTGTTGAATTAGTGATTTAAATGCCTTTGTATTTTTTCAGTTCACATTTAGTCTTTATACTGCACTGAAACTTACAGAATTGGGAGAATTCACATTTTCACTCTGAACAACTAAGTGGATGCCACTTGGGAAAGAGATTTTTGCAATTAATATTCTGGTACAACATTATTTCCTAATATGCTTATGTGTATGAGCATTAAAAAATATTTGTGTTCATAGTCTTTTTTTTTCCTTTTAGTCTCCTGAAGATAATCTTTATTTTCTCTCTTGTATTAATTTTTTGAAGTGTGAAGCAGAGAATTGTAAAAAGCAAATTTGATTTTCCTAAAGCAGAGCAACAGAGCTCCCTGAAAAGATTATGTTACAGGAAGAAAGAACAAGGAAAGGCTCAGGAAGAAAAGGAAGAACAGGAAAGGGAGACTTGGGGTGGGGCTGCTAGGGTGTTAGGGACAAAGAAACCTGTGAAGGATGATTTGTGGATTTCCTGAGTGACGTGTGGTTCAGTTACCCTTCAGCTTCTCGAAGACATTTGGGAAAGTCTACTTGCTTATTAATGTTTTAAAATATTAATATTATACCTTTTCTGAAAAACCACATGCTGAAATGGTATTTCAGGTAGGAGGAAGAAGGCTTAAAAGTTTTGTTTTGGGCATCATTTTTTGAGTATGTTTCTTAAGTAATAAGATTTCTTAAGGTGTGGATTAAAAGCTTAATAGTAATGATTAGAACACAGTGTAGCTTTTCAGGGAATATCTCAGACCAGAAAAAGAATGTATTCCTGTATTCCTAGCAGCAGCATAGTATGTTATAAAATTGTATGTTACATTTAAATTATGACACATTTTTATATTAATTAGTATAGTAAAATATATTGTGATGAGAATGTTATTTATTTTTCATAGAAGCATGTCTTTAACTCTGAATACTTAATTTTTTTTTAGAGAGTGTGTAGTTTGAATAATTAGTTATTTTAAAATCAAGTCTTAAATTCACTTCAGTAACTTTTAGTTAACCTAAATGGCTGTACATCTAGTATATTATAGATCAAGAAAGCTCTTAAACAATGTAAAGACAAGTATGTATCACTGAGGAGACAAGAGTTGCATTCATCATTTGAAAATATGACTAGTTTAAGCACTTCCCGTAAGGAGAGTGAGAAATGTAATTTTCTCAAGGTGAAACTTCTAGGAAATTTATTTGGTATCTGTGCTTTTCCGTGTACCCTGTTTTATCTTTCATGGCACCACTGTCAGTTCAGTTCAGTTCAGTTCAGTTCAGTTCATTCGCTCAGTCGTGTCCGACTCTTTTCGACCCTGTNATATGACTAGTTTAAGCACTTCCCATAAGAAGAGTGAGAAATGTAATTTCTCAAGGTGAAACTTCTAGGAAATTTATATGGTATCTGTGCTTTTCCCTGTACCCTGTTTTATCTTTCATGGCACCACTGTCAGTTCAGTTCAGTTCAGTTCAGTTCATTCGCTCAGTCGTGTCCAACTCTTTGCGACCCTGTGAATCACAGCACACCAGGCCTCTCTGTCCATCACTAACTCCTGGAGTTCACTCAGACTCATGTCCATCGAGTCAGTGATGCAATCCAGTGATGTCATCCACTGTCATCCCCTACCCCTCCTGCCCCCAATCTCTCCCAGCATCGGAGTCTTTTCCAATGAGTCAACTCTTTGCATCAGGTGGCCAAAGTACTGGAGTTTCAGCTTTAGCATCATTCCTTCCAAAGAAACCCCAGGGCTGATCTCCTTCAGAATGGACTGGTTGGATCTCCTTGCAGTCCAAGGGACTCTCAAGAGTCTTCTCCAACACCACAGTTCAAAGGCATCAAGTCTTCAGTGCTCAGCCTTCTTCACAGTCCAACTCTCACATCCATACATGACCACAGGAGAAATCATAGCCTTGACTAGACGGACCTTAGTCAGCAAAATAATGTCTGTTCTTTTGAACATGCTATCTAGATTGGTCATAACTTTTCTTCCAAGGAGTAAGCATCTTTTAATTTCATGGCTGCAGTCACCACTATACTATCCCTAAAACACCATGATTGAAGTGTTACATCCTATTGGAAACATCCCCAATACTATCCTGCATTTTAGGACAACTAATACAGATTTTTTTTTTCTCATTTGCACAAGAGCAACACATGTGTCCTAGCTTATTAAGTACCATTAATGTATCTATTCTTTAATAAATATTGGATGCCTTCCAGTTAACAGACACTGCACTTCTTTTGGTCCCATCAGTCCATCGTTGATTGTATCAAGCTGAAAATACCTGGGGTAAAGGGCTGACAGAAAAGGGGTAGGAACTTTCTCACAGGTTATTTGAGGATCATAATACAATAGTGCATGGTTTCTCAATATGATCGTCTCTCATCCTTCTGCTCACTCTTCACGGTAGTGAACCCAGAGCATCAATTTCTGGGGCCAGATTCCACCAGTTTTCAGCCTGCGCTCTTACCTCAGACCTCCATCTCTTGTCTGAGCAGAGCCTCTTACTCTGAGCTACACTCACTCACTCTCTGCCTCCTCTTCCATCCATGTCTTTCGTCTCTATCATTTGTTTGTTTGTTAAACTGTTTGTAATTCAACTCTTTTTGAGCGTTTTAATTTTGTTCTCTGATGGAGTATTAATCTCTCAAAGTCAGAAACAGTGCATTCTGCTTCTTTATTTTCCTTAAAATATAGAAGACAGTAGGTCCTCAATGAGTGAGCCCATAAATAATGTCGTATTATTAACTAATATTGATTAAATAAATTAATAAATTCTGCTTTTGCCTAGCAAAAAGTGAGCCCAGGTCACCATAAAAGTATTGGCAGAGCAAACTTTAAAAATAGACTCATGTTGAATGTGTGCATGTGTACGTGACAAGTGCTTCAGCCATGTCTACCTCTTTGCAACTCCATGGACTGCAGCCCACCAGGCTCCTCGTCCATGCCCTCCTCCAGGGGATCTTCCTGACCCAGGAATTGAACCCGAGTCTCTTACATCTACTGCACTGGCAGGCGGGTTCTTTCTACTAGCGCCACCTGGGAAGCCCATGTTGAATTTATTGATTAAATAACAGAGTAAAGAATGCTATTACAGTAGAGTGTTGAAGTGAAGTGAAGTCACTCAGTCGTGTCTGACTCTTTGCGACCCCAGAGACTATAGCGTACCAGGCTCCTCTGTCCATGGGATTTTCCAGGCAACAGTACTGGAGTGGATTGCCATTTCCTTCTCCAGGGGATCTTCCCAACCCAGGGCTCAAACCCAGGTCTCCCGCATTGTAGACAGACGCTTTACCATCTGAGCTACCAGGGAAGTCCACAGTAGAGTGTTAGTTTTGTCAATTTAGAGACCTTTATGCAGAGCCAAATTATTTATATTTGCTATTTCTTTTGATGAAATAACCTATCTTTCCCTTTGTGTTGTGCAGATATAGCCTAAAGGTTCAGAATTGAAACCATGCTCATCAAATAGACTTAAATAGTCTAGTTTATTGTAATGATTATTTTTTGGTTTTGGCAATGTTTATTTCATACTTCTAAGACAGATTTTTACAGATGTCTCTTTCAGGGCTGTGATATTTTATAGATTTGCTCACTTTTTCCAAAAAACAAACTCTTTAATACCTTGTTGTATAATAGTTAGGAAACGTACAAGCTATTATCCTTATAGAGATAACACTATATGTCTTCTAAGGGGAATAATGTGTCTAAGACAAAACTTGTTCTTCATGACTTGTTACCAATTGGAAATAGTAGCGATAACGCAGGAGGGTAACTAAGAAGATACACAGGTGTGAAGAGCAGTTATATTATAAGTGGGTATTTCTTTCTTTTTCCTTTTAGTCATCAAGAGTGGGCTTATTTACTTTTCAGCTTTACTGAGGTACAGCTGACAGGTGAAATTGTAAGAAAGTTAAAACATGTCTGATGATTTGATATACTTCTACACTGTGAAAGGATTTCCCCCATCATGGTAATTAACACATCCATCACCTCATGTCTATTTTTTTTTCTTTTATAGGACATTTAAATTCTGTTCTCTTAGCAAATTTCAAGTACACAGTAGTGTTAACAACTACGGTCTCCATGTTACACCCTAGATCCTCAAACCTTATATATCTTATAACCTGTACGTTTACACCTTTTACCAACCTCTCCCTCTTTCCCATATTCCAAATTCTTGGCAATCACTTTTCAACTCTTCATTTCTATGGATTTGACTTTTTTTTTTTTTTAAAGATTCGACATATAAGTGATACCATGGCGTATTTGTCTTTGTCTGTCTGGTTTATTTTACTTAGCATGATGTTCTTCAGGTTCATCCTTGTTGTTGTGAACAATAGTATTTTCCTTCTTTTCTTAAGGCTGAATAATATTCTACTTTATATGTATGTATATGTGTGTGTATGCACTGCAGTTTCCTCATCCATTCATTCATTGATGGGTGCCTAGGTTGTTTCCATACTCTAGCTATTGTAAATAATACTGCAGTGAACATGGAAATGCGAGCATCTCTTCTAGATGTCTTGTTTCCTTTGGGCATATACCCAGAGGTGGGACTGCTGGATCTTATGATAGCTATATCTTTAGTTTCTTGAAGAATCTCCATACTGTTTTCCATAGTAGCTTTACTGGTTTGAATTTCCACTAATAGTGTACAATCTCTTCACATTCTAAACAGAATTTGTTACTGCTTGTCATTAAAAAAAATATTATCATATAGTTGATTTACAAAGTTCTGTTAGATCTTGTCTTTTTTTTGGTAATAGCCAATTGCAGATGGTGACTGCAGCCATGAAATTAAAAGACACTTACTCCTTGGAAGGAAAGTTATGACCAACCTAGACAGCATATTCAAAAGGAGAGACACAACTTTGCCAACAAAGGCCTGTCTAATCAAGGCTATGGTTTTTCCAGTGGTCATGTATGGATGTGAGAGTTGGACTGTGAANCATGCGAAGAGTTGACTCATTGGAAAAGACTCTGATGCTGGGAGGGATTGGGGGCAGGAGGGAAAGGGGACGACAGAGGGTGAGATGGCTGTATGACATCACCAACTTGATGGACATGAATCTGAGTGAACTCTGGGAGATGGTGATGGACAGGGAGGCCTGGCGTGCTGTGATTCATGGAATCACAAAGAGTCGAACACAACTGAGCGACTGAACTCACTGAACTGAAAAGAGCTTAATTCTGGTTCTTGGAAATTACTTATCTTTGTTGTTTTAAAACAATTTTTTATATATTTTCTTCTATATGTAAATTTAAATTTTTCTTAAAACTTGTCTTAGTTTACTATTCTGTACACTTTGTTGCTTTTGTTATTAACTTTCCAACATTGTTTCATTTATTATAGGATAATATTGACATGCTTGCCCCATTTTTTTTGTCTACTTTGCATCTTAGATACTCAAATCTTAAAATATTTAGTTTCTTCTCTTGCTATTAATCTTCAGGGTTTGTGCCCTTTGCTAGGCTAAATAGTTGTCCCCTAAAGAAGATCTTATCCTAATCTTTGGAACCTGTGAATATGTTATTTTACACAGTGAAAGACATCACTGTGTCTTTGCATCTGTGATTAAATTAAAAGTCTTGCAATGCAGATTATTCTGATCATCAAGTGGGCCCAGTATAATCACCAGGGCCCTATGAGAGGAGAGGAAGGTAGAGTCAGTAACAGGAGATGTGATGTAACCAGTGCAGTGGAGGTGACATGAAGAGGATGCAGGTGAATGGATGCAGACAGCCTTGCCATGATGGGCAAAGCAAGGGATCACACTGGCTGCTCAGACATCTAGAAGGGACCAGCCTGGACCTCACCTCAGTGACTCTGATTCTGATGTTCTGAACTCCAGACCTAGAAGGTCAAGATTGGTCTTGCTTTAAGCCACTGACTGTTTGTATTAGTTTTAGCAGCATTCAGGAACTGATACACATGATGGTGGACACTAGTTAATGATTTTTTTCTCCCAAATTCTCTTGGAGAATTATCTGATTACATATGACTTTCTCCCAAATGCTGCTAGAGGGCTATCTGATTATATTACTGTTTCCATATATGGAAATGCCAAAATAGCCAGTCATTTTTTGTGCAGTGATTATTACATGTCTCACTCACTCAAGTTAATCATCAAAAGGACATAACCAGAAAGAGAAGCTATGTTTTTATTAGTTAATATACACTGTATTTCTGTGTCTTTTCCTTGTCAGTTACTTTTTAGTGGCTTTACCTCAAAATGATGGTAAATCCTTTTTACTCTATTTCTTCTAGCTGTTTTGTTCAGAAGCTTTGGTGATTCAACATCATAAGTCATAGTATTATGCAGTTGGCTCTTGAACAACACGAGTTTGAACTGTATGGGTCCGCTTTTACCATTTTCATCATGGTACTATCTGTGTACTCTATGAGGTATGGTTGTTTGGTTGGCTTAATTCATGGATACAGAGGGCCAACAATAAAGTTACATGTGGATTTTTGGTTGCATGGTGGGTAAGCACTATTAACTCAGTGTTGTGCAAAAGTCATCTGTCTTAGACAATCAGGAAGGATGAGAAACACCCCAGTTTTATTTTTCCTTCCTGTAATTTGTCACTATCAACTGATATAGAAAATTTGCACCATTACATAAGTTGTGTAAATAATGCTGGACCAATTTCCTAATCTGTTGAAATGTCATGGAAATTACTTCTTCACTACTGTATTTAACAGAAACATATTGAGAACTTTCTGTGCATCTGATCTGGCAAATTGCAGCGCTTATGGAGGTTATAGTTAAAGTGGCCACGTTGCACCACATAGCAGGCACCTCCAATCAAAATGGAATATTGGCATAGATCAAGAAAAATTTAGATAGTCCTATGGTGTTATAGAACAGTATTTAATAAAACTTTTTAAAATGTCATATTGAGAAAAATAAAGTGTAACCTAAGAATTTTTACTGACATTTGGTTAGCTTGAAGTTCTTGCATGAAATGTCTAACCTCACTAAGGATTACATTTAAATCCTTTTCAAACCAGGCTTGGTTGAAAAACAAGCTCTGTTGCCAGAACTTTAAATGTAATCCTGCCGGATACCATGAGATTTGATCTTCTTTGTTTCCATGAACACCATTTTTTATCGTAAAGAAAATAAAAGAGTAAAAATTGCATATATAAATGTTAGGTAAAAATTACAAGTAACCGTGCTAGCTATCCTAATGATAACACAAGATATAAAATAGTTCTTAAAACTAAAATATCATTAATGAAACAAACTAGTTTTAATGTCTTCTTGTGAAATTTTTATTGCCTTGAGAAGTAGCTTAATTTGGGTGTTAATTGGTACTGAAAATCTTGGAGAACATCCATTTTCCAGATCATGACTGTTAGTGTGCTATTTGTGATGAACAATGATAGTATTTGTCACCAAGTTCTTTCAAAACAATTAAGTAATTTTCCAGTGATAAAAGAAATCTTTCTAATGGGAATTTCTTCACTGCAAAATAATATGATAGAGTTGTAAATATAGTGATTGAGTAATTGAAAATGAAAATAAATAGGTTTCCAAATTAGTTATCTTAACATAGAGCATTTGAAATGCCAGTGACTAGCAATTATTTAGAAATGCTCATAAAAAAATGAACCACAGCATCCTAACTAATAAGCTTTTATCTTCTAATGAATGTGGAGCCAAAGCTATTAATTTAAATTGTAAAAGTTTTAAACTCTCCTTATATAAACTTGCAACAATTTGTATTCACTATAATAATATGTAGCTATGTAGCTAATAGAAAAACATCTTGGAAGGACTTTCATAATGAGATAATAAATTGTAATGACCAAGAATAATACAATGAAGTAACTGATTTCTAGTTTTTCAGTGATACTCATTCTAAAACAACTCTGGAGTTCTATTAAGAAATAAAATTTGATACAGGATTATAGTAGAGAGCCCAAACTAATTGTGTTTTGAGCTTATTCCAGTGCAGCTAGAAGCAAGAATTTCAGTAGATGCTCAAGGCATAGTTTCAAGGTTTGTGACCTTAGAAAGGGCTTACTATTTAGTACAATTGTAGGTCAGTTGGCACAGTACAGAGCAAACCCAATGAATTACAGTATAGGCAGGATTTTTTTTTTTAAAGCAAAAAGCCTATTAACCACTATTACCAACATAATAAAAGAATAGAAACATAATGAGTATGTCCCAATAAACCAAAATGCTTGTTTAGCACATAATATATTCAGGTGAAGTTCATGTACTTTACGTATGTTTTCCCATTTATTCCTTATAAAAACCCTGTGTTGTGGGTGTGTTATTTCATCTCCATCTGATCGATTAGAATCTTTGTTCACCTCTTAACCCTCTGTCATCTTCTTTTGTTATATGCCACTCTGCTGTGCTGTGTTCTGCTGTGTGTAGTCACTCAGTCATGTCTGACTCTTTGCGATTCCATAGACTGTGGCCCGCCAGGCTTCTCTGTCCTTCCATGAGGGTTTTTGCTGAAATTGTCAATGGCTTCCTCATTTGCTGAAAGTATTCAGTTTGATTGTTTTGACCTTTGATGGTGTTTGCTCTGTTGACCATCTTAAAGCTTTTGACTCTAGTTTGGTGAAATCACATTCCCAGAGTTTTCTACCTTTTCTCAGACTTCTAGCCAGCCCTTTAAATGCTTTTCTTCCCCTGGGTTTGCTTTGCCCCTGTATCCCTGCTCTAAGTAGTAATACTAGGCAAATTCTTCCTTAGACCTGATTTTTAGGGGGTAATGTTTTCAAGATTCATTCATGTTGTAACATGTACCCCAGTTTCTTTCCTTTATATGGCAGAGTAATAATTCATGATGTATCTGTATATGCAACACTTGGTTTATCCATTCATCTGTTGATGACACTTGCATTGTTTCACCTTTTCACTATTATAATTAACACTGCTATGAAAAAGTGAACAAATATCAGTTGTAGTCTCTTCTTTTAAGTTTTAGGGGCACATGCCTAAGAGTGGAATTGCTGGATCATATGGTACTTCTGTGTTTTGCTTTTTGAAAACAAAGCACAATTTTTAAAAGGTTGAAACAACTGCATTTTGTGAGGACATGTCAGTGATTCATTTAACTCATTAAAAAGGGAACCAGCATCCTGATTTTAGCAGCTACACTGGCAAACTTGCCTGGGAGCCATGCCTAAATAATGCTGAAAGACTCTCATCAGTATGTGGCAATGTCTCAACAGCTACTTCATTTTTCCAGCCCTGTTTCTAGAGGTGATTTGTGGTATCTAATCATAACAAAAATACGATGAAGTAATTGAAATAGTACTAAATGTTCAGTAGCCATACAATGATACTCATATCAGGAAGTGAGCTATCCATTAATTGAATTGGCTATAACAGGGATCCCCAGATCCCCAGGATGGGAACCAATACTAGTACTTATTAGGAAGTGGGCCACACAGCAGAAAGGTGAACAGCTGGTGGGGGCGCGAGTGAAGCTTTATCTGCCACTCCCCATTGCTCACCTTACGCCTGAACCACCTCGCTCCCTACTACATTCATGGAAAAATTATCTTCTAGGAAACCAGTTCCTGATGCCAGAAAGGCTGGAGACTGCTGGGCTCTAGGGCTTAGCTTTTAGTTCCCTGAATGCCAGACAAAAAGGAAAACATGACAAAAGGCTTACACTGTATTTCCCAGTAATAGGAAGCATATACAAAGATCTTTTGTAAGGCACTTAGATCAAATATGCCTAGCACACAGTAAATAACTGTGTAATGATATTATAGTTTTATATGGATTAAACAAGTGAAAAATTTTAAAAATCATCTTCAAAATTTTCATGTCATGATCACTGACCAAAATAAGATAACATGGCTTTAATAACAGGCTTATGAAAGATACATCGGCACTATTATCTGACCCTTAAATATAAGTTTAGGACATGGTATTTTATCATAGTACCACAAATGCATATTTGAGATACTGAGGATTAAAGATGCAGTTTTTGATGATTTGATAAGACACAGTAGTTTTGTTGTTGTTCAAGTGGCTAAGTTGTATCTGACTCTTCTGTGACCCCATGGACTATAGCCTGCCAGGCTCCTCTGGGATTTTCCATGGGAAATTCCAGTCCATGAGATTTCCCAGGCAAGAATACTGGAGTAAGTTGCCATTTCCTTCTCCAGGGGATCTTCCTGGCTCACAAGTCCAACCCATGTCTCCTGACTTGGCAGGCAGATTCTTTACTATCTGAGCCACCAGGGAAACACTCCATAGCAGTTAGAGGAGGTAATAAAATAGCTTTTAGTGTATATATTTTTGGAATACCAATCATTTTGATGGATCATTCAGTGCAGTTCAGTTGCTCAGTCGTGTCTGCCTCTGCGACCCTGTGGACAGAAGCAGGACAGGCTTCCCTGTCCATCATCAACTCCTGGAGCTTACTCAAACTCATGTCCATTGAGTTGATGATGCCATCCAACAAACTCATCCTCTGTTTTCCCCTTGCCCTGCCTTCAATCTTTCCAAGAGTCAGGGTCTTTTCAGATGAGTCAGTTCTTCACATCACGTGGCCAAAGCATTGGAGTTTTAGCTTCAGCATCAGTCCTTCCAAAGAATATTTGGGACTGATTTCATTTAAGATGCACTGGTTGGATCTCCTTGCTGTCTAAGAGATTCTCAAATAGTCTTCTCCAAGAACAGAGTTCAAAAGCATCAATTCTTCTGTGCTGAGCTTTCTTTAGGAGAAGGCAATGGCACCCCACTCCAGTACTCTTGCCTGGAAAATCCCATGGACAGAGGAGCCTGGTAGGCTGTGTTCCATGGGGTGGCGAAGAGTCGGACATGACTGAGCGACTTCACTTTCCCTTTTCACTTTCATGCATTGGAGAAAGAAATGGCAACCCACTCCAGTGTTCTTGCCTGGAGAATCCCAGGGATGAGGGAGCCTGGTGGGCTGCCACCTATGGGGTCTCACAGAGTTGGACACAACTGAAGTGACTTAGCAGCAGCAGCAGCAGCTTTCTTTATAGTCCCACACTCACATCCATACATGACTACTGGAAAAACTATAGCTTTAACTAGATGGACATTTGTTGGCAAAGTGATGTCTCTGTATTTTAATATGCTGTCTAGGTTGGTCATAACTTCCCTTCCAAGCAGCAAGTGTCTTTTAATTTTATGGCTGCAGCCACCATCTGCAGTGATTTTGGAGCCAAAAAAAAAAAAAAAAAAGGCTGTCACCGTTTCCACTATTTCTCCACCTATTTGCCATGAAATGATAGGACAGATGCCGTGATCTTAGTTTTCTGAATGTTGAGCTTTAAGCCAACTTTTTCACTCTCCTCTTTCACTGTCGTCAAGACTATTTATTTCCTCTTTGCTTTCTACCTTCCTTATGGGATGGTGTCATCTGTATATCTGAGATTATTGATACTTCTCCTAGCAGTCTTGATTCCAGTTTGTGCTTAATCCAGTCCAGCATTTCTCATGATGCACTCTGCATATAAGTTAAATAATCAGGGTGACGATATAAAGTCTTGACGTACTCCTTCCCAGTTTGGAAACAGTCTATTGTTCCATGTCCTGTTCTAACTGTTGCTTTCTGACCTGCATACAGATTTCTCAGGAGACAGGTCTGGTGGTCTCATAGTCCCATTCTTGAAGAATTTTCCAATTTGTTGTGATCCACATAGTCAAAGGCTTTGGCATAGTCAATAAAGCAGAAATAGATGTTCTTCTGGAACTCTCTTGCTTTTTCCGTGATCCTGCAGATGTTGGCAGTTTGATCTCTAGTTCTTCTGACTTTTCTAAATCTAGCTTGAACATCTGGAAGTTCATGGTTCATGTACTGTTGAAGCCTGGCTTGGAGAATTTTGAGCATTACTTTACTAGTGTGTGAAATGAGTGCAATTGTGCGGTAGTTAGCATTCTTTGGCATTGCCTTTCTTTGGGATTAGAATGAAAACTGACCTTTTCCAGTCCTGTGGCCACTGCCGAGTTTTCCAAATTTGCTGGCATATTGAGTATAACACTTTCACAGCATCATCTTTTAGGATTTGAAACAGCTCAACTGGAATTCCATCACCTCCACTAGCTTTGTTCGTAGTGATACTTCCTAAGGCCCACTTGACCTCACATTCTAGGATATCTGGCTCTAGGTAAGTGATCACACTATTGTGATTATTTGGGTCTGAAGATCTTTTTTGTATAGTTCTTCTGTGTATTCTTGCCACCTTTTCTTAATATCTTTTGCTTCTGTTAGGTCCATACCATTTCTGTCCTTTACTGAGGCTATGTTTGCATGAAATGTTCCTTTGGTGTCTTTAATTTTCTTGAAGAGATCTAGTCTTTCCCATTCTATTGTATTCCTCAATTTCTTTTCATTGATCACTGTGGAAGGCTTTCTTATCTCTCCTTGCTATTCTTTGAAACTCTGCATTCAAATGGGTATATCTTTCCTTTTCTCCTTTGCTTTTTGCTTCTCCTCTTTTCACAGGTATTTTGTAAGGCCTCCTCAGACAGGCATTTTGCTTTTTTGCAATTCTTTTTATTGGAGATGGTCTTGCTCTTTCTCTTCCATTCCAGTGCATTTTAGTTCGCTGATTTCCTAGAATGTTGACGTTCACTCTTACCATCTCTTGTTTGACCACTTCCAATTTGTCTTCATTCATGGACCTAACTTTCCAGGTTCCTATGCAATATTGCTCTTTATAGCATCAGACCTTGCTTCCATCAACAGTCACATTCACAACTGGGTGTTGTTTTTGGTTTGGCTCCGTCCCTTCATTCTTTCTGGAGTTATTTCTCCACTGAAATCCAGTAGCATATCGGGCACCTACTGACCTGGGGAGTTCATCTTTCAGCGTCCTATCTTTTTGCCTTTTCATACTGTTCATGGGGTTCTCAAGGCAAGAATGTTGAAGTGGTTTGCCATTCCCTTCTCTGGTGGACCACATTTTTCAGAACTCTCCACCATGATCCCTCCGTCTTGGGTGCCCCTACACAGCATGGCTCATAGTTTCATTGAGTTAGACAAGGCTGGGGTTCATGTAATTAGATTGGCTAGTTTTCTGAAGTTTTGGTTTTCAGTCTGTCTGCCCTCTGATGGAGAAGGATAAGAGGCTTCTGGAAGCTTCCTGATGGGAGAGACTGACTGAGGGGGAAACTAGGTCTTGTTCTGATGGGCATGGCCATGCTCAGTAAATCTTTAATCCAATTTTCTGTTGATGGGTGGAGCCATTTCTCACTTCTAATAGTAATAGTAGTTCTTATTATTTAATCAAAGATAAGCTATTATCTCTTCCTATTTAAATATTTGCATTTTGATTTGAAAATGAAGATCTGTTTCATTTTTATCATATCAAAAGGCTATGGATAGATAATATTTTGTGAATTTTAAATACTTGAAAATAAGGATGCTTAAGTCAAAGTGGTTTACACCTTGGACATTTTTGTGCATATTCTCAGTTTAGCATCTAAAATTAAAATCAAAAGACCTGAGCATGATGCCACAATGCTAAGTTTGAGTTTATATATTAACAAGCCAATGTGTGTCGGAATGCCATTTCACTGGCAGATAAATGTATTAAGGTGTTAAATATGTTTCTAGGGTCATATCTTCTTAGAATCTCTAGGTCTTGATATAATTCAACTTTTACAAAATTATAAAATTAAAACTTTAGAGAGAGGCAAAAAACTGAGGTAAGCAGCTACTTAGTGGATTTCCAAACCTTTTTGTACTATTGTTGAATATAGCTTCACATGTACAAATTTTGTACATACTTTTGTACATACTTTCTACTCTTTTGCATAATCCAAATCTTATTTGAACACCTCATGGCACCCCACTCCAGTACTCTTGCCTGGAAAATCCCATGGACAGAGGAGCCTGGTAGGCTGTAGTCCACGGGGTCACTGAGGGTCCCCCTCAGTGACTTCCCTTTCACTTTTCACTTTGATGCATTGGAGAAGGAAATGGCAACCCACTCCAGTGTTCTTGCCTGGAGAATCCCAGGGACTGGGGAGCCTGGTGGGCTTCTGTTTATGGGGTCGCACAGAGTCGGACACGACTGAAGTGACTTAGCAGCAGCTAATCATTTACTTATATGAGTTATTGAGGATAATTTTCTTTTCTTTCTCAAATATATGTATTCCAGTATTATATATAGTTTTATTTTTATTTATTTTACTTTTATTTAAATATAGTTGATTTGTACTGTTAATTTCTGCTGTACAACAAAGTGATTCAGTTATATATATGCATATTCTTTTTTCATATTCTTTTCCATTATGGTTTATCATTAGATACTGAATATAGCTCCCCATGTGCTGTAGAGTAGGTCCTTATTGTTTATTCATCCTATATATAATAGTTTGCGTCTGCTAATCCCAAACTCCCACTTCATGCCTCCACCACCCCCTTGTAGTTTTATATACATATAAATTATTTTCGTAATTTGCTGTTGAATAAAAGACAAGTGAAATATTTTCTCTTGGCTTCTTATTTATTTTTAACTAAAATTTATCCTACTTTGGGAGGAAGAATAATGGTAATATCTAGCAGTCTGTATGCTTTTATGGCAGTACCAACTAACCCCCTGGTATAATTAGTGTTTAGCAATTATTGGTAAAGTACTGTGATGATGTTTGAACTTGCAAATGCTAAGGGGATATCTGTAGAGTCATTAGAAAGACACAAACGATACCCGAGCTATTGTGATCCTAATTGATGTTAGATGAGCAAGCGTGTTTGTGCTGCTAATCTTTGAACCCTTTTTATTCTGGTGCTGAATGTGTTCTTAAAAATAGCAGTAAACACACACATGCACACATACTTTTTTCCAGGATTATAGAGTCAACATTTTCCTGAGGCAAAAATGGAACGATCCCAGGTTGAAGCTCCCTAGTGATTTCCGGGGCTCGGATGCCCTGACCGTGGACCCCACAATGTACAAATGTCTGTGGAAACCTGATTTATTTTTTGCAAATGAAAAAAGTGCCAATTTTCATGATGTCACCCAGGAAAACATTCTTCTTTTCATTTTTCGAGATGGAGATGTCCTTGTCAGTATGAGGTACTCTTTTTATGGCTTATATTTGTGGATTTATATTTTTCTTTAAAAATCAGTGTGCCACCAAGGCATGTGTTAAACGAGTTCTAAGACCTCTGCTTCTGCTTTCAGGTTATCTATTACTCTTTCCTGCCCTTTGGACTTGACCTTGTTTCCCATGGATACACAGCGTTGCAAGATGCAACTTGAGAGCTGTATGTAAATAAGACCCTAAGTGACTATAGGAATAAAATGCTTAAAATTTTGAGATAATACGTGCTACTAATATCATAGATAACAATGCTGAAACTAATGCTTTTGATTGCAAATAGGCATTAGAATTGGAGAAGGGAAAGGCTACCCACGCCAGTATTCTGACCTGGAGAATTCCATGGACTGTATAGTCCAAGGGGTTGCAAAGAGTCGGTCATGATTGAGAGACTTTCATTTCACTTCATTTCAGGCATTAGAATGGTAGCTCAGAAGGTAAAGAATCCACCTACAGTGTGGGAGACCTGGGTTTGATCTCTGGGTTTGGAAGATACCCTGGAGAAGGGAACGGCTACTCACTCCTATTTTCTTTGTCTGGAGAAGTCCGTGGACAGAGGAGCCTGCCAGGCAACAGTCCAAGGAGTCCCAAAGAGTCATACATGACTGAGTGACTTTCAGATCACTCCAGGCATTAGAAAAATTTATGTAGGGAATTTATAAATTTCATATTTTTAATATTTTATCTTTTATTAGAATTATGTGTTACTATATAATTTGTACTAAGATAATCTTTTTGATATTTTGTTTTGGCATTTTATTAGTTTTTTTAAAATTTCAGTTGAGTTGTTTAGGTGTAGTTGTACAATTCTAACTTATTCCAATTGCCATCTTCATCTGAATTAATAATATAGACAATGTAAAGGAGAAAATGATGTCTGTCCTAATAACTTTTCCAATGTTAAAACTATATTTATCACAGTAAAAAAATTGGAAAACCCTGAAAAAATATTAACTACATTTTACCAAGCATTCACTTTCTATGGATCTATAAAAAGATTGTTTACAAAATTGGATTTTGGATTTTCTTTGCTTGGGTGATCATGTATTTTTCAGTTTCTGAAAGATATATATCTTCACCAAAAGGATTAGCTCTAAAACAAGGTAAATTGCTATGAAGCTTGTTACGTGAAAATAAAAGTAGGTAATAAAACATGAAAAAATAACACTAATGTAAGGAGTCTTCAGCCTGAATACCCATATTCTGTGTCTTATTTCTACAGAGAATAACCTTATAAAATGTACTGTATGTACTTGATGATACACTTTAAAGTTACTTAGTGGTTATTTGTTATTGTTGCTATTTTTAATTTACTGAAGCTGGATCCTAAATTTGAGCAATATTTATTGCTTTCTGACTATAATTTGAGATTTTTCAGATGGAAGTGTATGTATGTACTTTGTGTATGTGTTGTATATGTGTGTCTGTGTATCAGTATATATTTGTATAAATTTCAAATGTGTATATATATTCACTTCTGTTACTGTATACACTGAAGTATGGCTTTTAAAAATACAGGCATGTAAGAGTTGAATGGTAGGCTATTACATATCATAAACCCATGGGCCCTTGAATTATAGCCAGGTTACCTAAGCCCACAGTGTGGGCTCCCAGAGGCACTAGTGATGGAGTGATGTCCCTTTGAGGAGCTGTTTTACTGTTTTTCTGAGACCACGCAACTCCTTTAGGGAAGTTGGTAGTTAATTATTCCAGAAAATTTGTTTTGGTGCTTAAGTTTCTCTAAAAATTTCCAGGTAGCATATGGGCATGGTTTGTCAGTGTTTACATTCAGGAAGCTAGTATCACTTATTTCTTACTATTTTATTGATGACAGTTCAGAATTCTGACAAAGACAAATGTACTACCATTTTTGACACCCTGGGATTTTTAACCATTTGCCATATGCTGATTACTTTAGGTTGTCATTTCTTTAAGCCAATTATCTGTAACTTTTGTATGAATACTTGCATTAGTGGCCATAGATTTTTACCTCTTTACATTTCTAATGGAAGTTTCTTGTAAGAATGGCCTATTGTTTTACCATTTCTATATTTAATATTTGGATGTTTCAATATTGAAAAAGTGTTAATGTTATATCCCAAGCTAGTGTTTTGTTTATTTTTGTTTATAGTTGGTTACACAACTGATGACTTAAGATTTATCTGGCAGTCGGGGGATCCTGTCCAGTTAGAAAAAATTGCCTTGCCTCAATTTGATATTAAAAAGGAAGATATTGAATATGGTAACTGCACAAAATACTATAAAGGCACTGGTAAGTAATGTCCTTTAAATTAAACAAATGAAGTCCTATTCCAAAGATTTATTTCAATACTGTATATGCTAAGGACAGAATAGAGAAAACTAGTTAAAAAATAAATTCAAAATTTATAGATGGTTCATACTGATATATTTAAATCTTTCATAAAATTACATTCACTAAAGTTAAACATTTTTTTTACTCAGTAGATAGTTTTGCTTTTCTTTATATAATTACAAATAAAAGTTTTAAATTTTTATTTTTTAATTTTATTTTATATTTTATTTTCCAGGCAGTGATATTCTTAAATGTTGCCAAAAAATTCTGCTTTGGGAAGGGCCAAACATTATGGATGTGAACCATGTAACCCATTTATAGTCATCTATTGTCATTAGGGCAGTTTTTTGATGCTAGTTGACTG